>OU342736.1:282417931-282693499 GCA_910589765.1 Avena atlantica | reverse complement strand
CCCACTCTTCCATTCTTTCACATTTTGGAGCCTAGCAAGAGGTGTGAAGATTGCTAGTTTTGTGTTTTTTTCATATGCACTAGAGGT
This sequence comes from Avena atlantica, assembly GCA_910589765.1. Taxonomy (NCBI): domain Eukaryota; kingdom Viridiplantae; phylum Streptophyta; class Magnoliopsida; order Poales; family Poaceae; genus Avena; species Avena atlantica. Next base: position 282,693,412 of record OU342736.1, on the reverse strand, counting down.
GTTCGGTGAAATGCCCGAGAGCTCAAAATAAGCTTTCGTGTTGCTCTGCGCTCTTTCCGTCTCGGTCGAGGTCGGCACTATAGTTTCATGTGTCATTGATGTACTATATATATAAAATGGTCATCTCCTATTATTTTTGATTATATATAGTAAATATTAATGCAGATGAATCGGCAATGGAGTGGGTGACCGCCGCACTTCGAGTACATTACGGGCCTCCAAATTTCATCGTTGTGGCTAATGCAAACCGTGGTCACAATGGTTTTTAAATGTGCTGTCCGTGTGTTTCACTGTCAGAACAAGAAAGACTACTCAAATACCAGACCATCACCACGCCCACCTGCTTCGATCTGGTTTCATGCCCAGCTATAATTGTTGGACCAAGCACGGAGAAAAGGGGTTGTGATGGAAGACAACAAGAAGAAGAGGATGATGAAAACTATCATATATGTATCCTGAATATGATGATAATGCAATGGAGGTAGATAATGAAGATCAGAGGGAGCAAGATGGGCCCGCTGATGACGATCTTGGTCGGGCCATTACTGATGCAAAGGAAGAATGTGAAACTGAAAAGGAGAAGGAGAAGCTGGAGCAGATGTTAAAGGATCACAAAACATTGTTTAATCCAACTTGCGAAGATGGCCACAAAAAGCTAGGTGCCACACTGGATTTGCTGCAATGGAAGGCAGAGAATGGTGTGACTGACAGCGCATTTTCAAAGTTGTTGGTAAAAATGAAGAAATCTTCTTCCAAGAAATAAATGAGTTGCCTGACAGTACATACCAAGCAAAGAAGGTTATCTGCCCTCTAGGATTAGACGTGCAGAAGAACATGCCTGCATTAATGACTGCATCCTCTAACCCACCCGGTGAGAAGTAAGAGAATGGATGCATGCCCGGTAATGCAATGCACGCGGTAGAAGATCATACGAGAACGATCCGGGCGATGTTGAGGGCGAGGCCCCTAGGAAGAAGTTCCCGCCAAGGTTATGGTGGTATGGCTCTATAATACCAGGTTAAACGTCTCTTCAAAATAAAGAGCATGCCAAGTTGTTGCGATGGCACTGGAAGACCGTAAGAAGACGCGATGTTGAGACAAACCCCGCTGATGGGTCACAGTGGAGAAAAGTCGAGCGAGAGTACCACCGGACTTTGCACGTGACGCAAGAACTTAAGGTTTGGTCTAAGTACAGACGGCATGAATCCTTTGTGTGAGCAGAGCTGCAGTCACAGCACCTGGCCTGTGACCCTATGTATCTATAACCTTCCTCCTTGGTTGTGTATGAAGAGAAGTTCATTATGATGCCAGTGCTCATCCAAGGCCCGAGGCAACCCGGCAACGACATTGATGTGTACCCTAAGCCATTAGTTGAAGAACTTTTACAGCTGTGGGGCCAAACCAGGTGTACGTATGTGGGATGAGCACAAAGGGAGCCATTTACCTACGAGCATTGCTTTTCGTAACCATCAATGATTGCCTGCTCTTAGTAACATTTCAGGGCAGACAAACAAGGGATACAATGCAATGCACACACTGTTTAGATGATACTGAAAGTGTATATTTGGATAAATGTAAGAAGGTTGTTGTACCTAGGGTATCGCCGATTTCTTTCGAACCTGCATCCAGTAAGAAAGAAAGGCAAGCATTTCAAACGTCTGGCAGAACCCCGGAGAAGCATGTCCTCCATACCGGTGAGGAGGTATTGGGTATGGTCAAGGACCTAGAAGTAATCTTTGGAAAAGGTCCTGGCAGTCTATCTGTTCCGAATGACGATGCCGGACACGCGCCCATGTGGAAGAAGCAATCTATATTTTGGGACCTACCCTATTGGAAAGTCTTAGAGGTCCGCTCTTCATCGACGTGATGCACGTGACGAAGAAGGTTTGCGTGAACCTGCTAGGCTTTCTAGGAGTGTATGGGAAGACAAAAGATACACCGGAAGCACGACAGGACCAGCAACGTCTGAAGGCCCCTGAAGAGCCTATGCATCCTGAGAACGAGAAGGGTAAACGATGCCACTTAACTCCTGCTAGCTACGCTCTTACCAAAGCAGAGAAGGAAATCTTTTTTGAATGTCTGAGCAGTATCAAGGTCCCGTCTGGCTTCTCGTCGAATATAAAGGGAATAATAAATATGGCAGAGAAAAAATTCCAAAACCTGAAGTCTCATGACTGCCACGTGATTATGACACAATTGCTTCCGATTGCATTGAGGGGGCTTCTACCTGAAAATGTTTGAGTACCCATTGTGAAGCTATGTGCATTCCTCAATGCAATATCTCAGAAGGTAATCGATCCAGAAAGCCTACCAGGTTTAAAACAGATGTGGCCCAATGTCTTGTCAGCTTTGAGTTGGTGTTCCCACCATCCTTCTTCAATATTATGACGCATCTCCTGGTTCACCTAGTAGAAGAGATTGCCATTCTCGGTCCTGTATTTCTACACAATATGTTCCCCTTTGAGAGGTACATGGGAGTCTTAAAGAAATATGTTCATAACCGTGCTAGGCCAGAAGGAAGCATCTCCAAGGGCTATGTAACTGAGGAGGTCATTGAGTTATGTGTTGATTTTATTCCTGACCTTAAGGCGATTGGTGTTCCAGAATCACGACATGAGGGGAGACTGCATGGAAAAGGCACCCTAGGATGTAAAGCAATGATATGTAGGGACGGGCATTCTCTCAATCAAGCACACTACACGGTTTTACAAAAGATCTATCTTGGTTGCCCCGTATATCAATGAACACAAGAATTTAATACGCCTCAAACACCCGGGGCAGTCTGATGAATGGATTATAAGTGAACACATGGCGAGTTTTGGCGGCTGGCTGCAAAGACTTCTCACGAATAACACCACTGTTGGGGATCAGCTGTACTTGTTGGCCAGGACACCGTCTTCTACTGTATGTACTTTCCAAGGGTACGAGATAAATGGGAATACATTTTACACGATAGGCCAAGATAAAAAGAGCACCAACCAAAACAGTGGTGTCCGCTTTTATGCAGCAGAAGACAATGGGCAAAAGACCACGTATTATGGGTTCATAGAGGAGATATGGGAACTTGACTATGGACCTAATTTTAAGGTCCCCTTGTTTCGATGCAAATGGGTCAAGCTAACAGGAGGAGGGGTTGAGGTAGACAAGAAGTACGGAATGACAACGGTGGATCTCAACAATCTTATGAAGAACTTAGACGAACCATTCATCCTAGCCAATGATGTGGCTCAACTTTTCTATGTGAAGGACATGTCCTCCAGACCAAAAAAAAGAAAAAATATGCAAACGAATACATCATATGATGAGCCAAAGCGTCACATAGTTCTTTCAGGGAAAAGAAACATCGTGGGAATCGAGGACAAGACAGACATGTCAGAAGATTATAATAAGTTTGATGAAATGCCGCCCTTCACAGTGAAAACTGACCCAAGCATTCCGTTAAGTAAAGAAGATGCTCCATGGTTACGTCTGAAGTGATCATAAGGAAGGGCATATGCCAAGAAGTTCATGCTCATATTATGTAACTCTAGTTCATGTTTTTAATATTAATACATGTCTTGAGTGTTAGTCATGTTTTGTGGATGGACCGGGACTATGAGAAGAAGTTGTCCCGATTCGTACTTACCATTAAGATCTGATCTCCAAACGCGCGCGGTCACATATTAGGAGTGCCTCTATGACCAGTTTCTTGGAGATGCCGGAGGACTAGGCTCCGTCGGCATCTCCCTGAAACTGGCCGTAGTGGTGTCCCTGCTCTCGAAAACCATCTTGCAGCTTTGTAACTTCTCTAACTAGATCAATACACCAGGGAGCTAACTAATTTCACATATTAGGGAGTGCCTCTATGACCAGTTTCTCGGAGATGCCGGAGGACTGGGCTCCGTCGGCATCTCCCTGAAACTGGCCGTAGTGGTGTCCCTGCCTCAAACTGGCTGGAGGACTGGACTCACAAGGATGCCTATTTATAGTACAAGCAGCTCGACATAGTGTTGACACTTACAAAATAATGTCGACACTCACCCCTATTATTAGTCCCGGTTGGTGTCTCCAACCGGGACTAAAGGTTCATCTTTAGTCCGGTTGGTGACACCATCCGGGACAAGGTACACGCCGCACGACAAAATGTCGACATGCACTCACCCCTATTATTAGTGCTGACTCGTGTTTTGTCCCGGTTGGTGTCTCCAACCGGGACTAAGGTTCATCTTTAGTCCCGGTTGGTGTCTCCAACCGGGACTAAGGTTCATCCCGCCATTTTTTCCCGCCATTTTTCTTCCCGCCATTTTTCTTCCCGCCAGTTCTTCCCGCCATTTTTCTTCCCGCCATTTTTCTTCCCGCCAGTTCTTCCCTCCAGTTCTTCTCGCTAGTTCACTATATATATGTGTAGGGGGTTGGCCTCCATTGTCATTGCACATCTCTAGACTCATATCTGCAACCTCATCACTCTTTCCCATGGCTTCCACCGTAGCACTAACCCCAGGGAGGCGGAGGCGCTTTGCGCCTCGAACTACCCCTGCCCGCCGGGCTACTGTGTCCCCGTCGGCTGGATGCTGAGCGTCGGAGGCGTGCGGTTCCTCCTGTCCCTCTAGGTGTGGCGCGCCGGATGGCCATCACGAACCACTACTACTTCGAGCTCACGCCGGAGCAGCGGAGGAATCCCAGATGGCATCCCGACTATTTCCCTACTTGGGAAGCCTTCTTCGTGGATCGGCATGAGAGGACGCTCGCCAGGCACGAGGAGGACGGCCCACCTCCTCCTAACTTCAACGAGGTCGGCCGTCGGCTATGGTGGCGCGGTCTCTCCAGAGCGTCATGGCCTATGACACTGCCGCCGACTCTAACCCCGTCTGCGCTACCCTCAAGTCCAGCCCACGCGCTACCCTCAAGTCCAGCCCACGCGTACTCTCCAGAGGTTCAATTACGGCGACCCCGACGACGACAGCGATGACGGCAGCGGCGAGTACGACGACTACAGTGGCGAGTATTACAGGTGTAGGCAGGAGCATGACTGAATCACTCCAACATTCCGAAACAAGTTCGGCCGATTGTTACTTAATCTGGCCATGTATCTTAATTTTCAGTTCTTTTATGTATCTTAATTTTCAGTTCCAGTTCGGCCGATTGTTACTTAATCCATGTATCTTAATTTTCAGTTCTTTTATGTATCTTAATTTTCAGTTCTTTTATGTATCTTAATTTCCAGTTCCAGTTCGGCTTTATGTAACTGTCTCAAAATGACCTATCTCATTCGGGTCAAATGACCAATGTTATGGATAGAATCAAGGCATATATTATTCATATTTTTCTGAGTTGAAATGAAAAAATATGAATTTTCTAAATTCATATCATATTTTTTGAATTAAAAAAGCCCCTTTAATGCATGAAATAAGTGTTTTAATTATTTTAAAAAATTCATGTAAAGTAAATATAAAATGATTTACATGAATGGATAGATATTATTTTTCTGAAAATTATGATATATTATTCATATTTTTCTGAGTTGAAATGAAAAAGATATGAATTTTCTAAATTCATATCATATTTTTTGAATTAAAAAAGCCCCTTTAATGCATGAAATAAGTGTTTTAATTATTTTAAAAAATTTCATGTAAAGTAAATATAAAATGATTTACATGAATGGATAGATATTATTTTTATGAAAATTATGATATATTATTCATATTTTTCTGAGTTGAAATGAAAAAGATATGAATTTTCTAAATTCATATCATATTTTTTGAATTAAAAAAGCCCCTTTAATGCATGAATAAATGCCCCCCCTTTAACACCGGTTCCAGACAGGAACCGGTGTTAAAGGGGGGGGCATTTATTTTGTTTCCCGCGCGCACCCACCCCCCCTTTAACACCGGTTCGTGGCTGGAACCGGTGTTAAAGGGGGGGTAATAAATACGCGCGCAAACGAATTCCCCCCCCCTTTAACACCGGTTCCTGCCACGAACCGGTGTTAAAGGGGGGGGTAATAAATGCGCGCGGGAAACGCCCCCCCCCCTTTAACACCGGTTCCAGCCACGAACCGGTGTTAAAGGGGGGGTGTGTATTTATTTCACCTTCCCCTTCCCCTTCCTTTCTTACCCCCACTGAGCCAGATCGATCGAGGTCCTCCGTCTCGCCGCCCCCGACCCGCCGTCTCGCCGCCGCCGCTTCGGAGCTCGAGGTCCGCCGCCCCCGACCCTCTCTTCCCCGCATCCTTCCCCTCCCTCTATGTCTCCACACGACCGCGGCCCAAGCTCCGCCTCCCGGGGCGAGCAGAGCCGGCGTCTCCTCGCCGTCGCCCCTGGAGCCTCGCCTATGCCAGGTCCTCCACCGAGCCGTTGCGACCCTCTGCTGTGAACCCCGCTGCCGATTTACCCCTTCCTCTGACGCCTCGCCGCCGTTCTGAGCTCACCGGCCGCGTCGCCAGCCGCCGTTCCCTGCACGGCCTCCTCGACCTCCGCCTGCAGCGCCTTCGTGGCCCCCTCCGCAAGCACTGCCTCCTGTAGCACGTCGTCATACCCGTGGCGCCGCCTCTTCCCGCCGCGTTGCCGCCGGCTCCCTCACCTCCAGCACTGATGTGCGTCCTTCTGTGGCAGCACCGGCGTGGGCAGGCCGCCCGTGGAGCACGGCCTCGACCCAGCGGTCCCGTTCTTCTTCGGCTCTCCGCGTGTTCTCGATGCTCGTCGTCCACACCGTGGCCTTGACCCTGATGGCTCCGTGTTCAAGCTGAAGTCTTCGTCATGTCGTTTTGCTATCCAAGTATCAGGTTGCCATGGTCTCCATCGACAACATGCACTCTGTTGGTTCTTCTGCTGCTACATGTTGGAGTACATAACACGCTAGCATGTGCCCCTTCTGTCTTGTATGCTCGACTTGTAACTCTACAAAGATCTCCGACATGTGTACTTCCACTTGGTGCCGGGAACTGTCCAAGATTCTCAAGATACTCGCAATCGGTGTCGCGTCCGCGTACCTATAAACCGCCAAGATCTTCGGGACGACAAGATCAACATCCACCCTTGACGCGTGAGTGACATCGACAAGGACGGGGGAGCTTGGGAACGGAGGTAATGGCGATGGCGAACGGCGTCGGTGACGAGGAAGAACGGATCGGGACGGCCGATTGCAGGCGCTCCACGCTGATTCCTTTGACGAGTAGAGGCAGGGGAGCACGGTGGTTTCGGTCGCCTGCTCGGACGAGCACGGGAAGGTGCGGTACGGCGGCGATCGACGGAACCTGGGTGGCTAGGGGTTCGGGTCCGTGCGAGGGAGAAGAGAGAGAGGTCTCTGGGGAGGGGGAGGAGTGGATAGGGTAGCAAGGGCGTCGGCGGGGCGTGCTTATACTCTCCTGCAGCGCGACGGACGGCGGAGCGCAGGCGGAGGGAAGGGGAAGCTAGGCCTGCCTTTAGACAATTCTGTTTTTTTATTTCTCTTTTGTATTTTCTATTTATATTTTCATTTCAAATTCTGCTTTGATTTTTTCAAAAATACCAGGAACTTTTATCAAATATGTAAAGTACTGTGGGACCCCTTTAGACAATTTGGGACCCATAACTTATTTCACCTTCCCCTTTTCTGTTGCTCCAACATTGTCGTTGTATCTTGTGATTGCTATATTAATATAGCGGGGCGCAAGCCTATTTCGAGGAGCCCTGACCATCTCGCTCTCTTCCCCGTGCAGGAGCGTCTCGCCGCCGCCGCTTCGGAGCTCGTAGGCCACGCCTCAACGCCGACGCCGCTCGACGAGCCCGCCGCTAGCACCGCCGCCCGACGAGACCGCCGCATCCGTCCGACGAGCACCGCCGCCCGACGAGACCAACGTCACCCCACCGGTGAGCGCCACGTGTCTGCCACGTGTGTGATTGCTGACTCATCCTCATTAAAACTTGTTTGCTCGATAAATTGTACTACATGCATAGATTAAAACTTGTATACGAATTGGACCTCTGACTCATTTGTGTATTTATTTGTGTATTTTGGTATGAATAATATGTATATTTGTGTATGAATCCAAGTCCACTTGAATGTTTACACTCTTACTCTAGATAATATTATTGTTTTAGAAACTATGGATCCACTTAGTAGAAACCTTGAAGAAGAAGAAATAATGGAGAACATTATTGATGAGGACACCTCACAATATCTGAACTTGGAGGGACATGACGACGACAGCTCAAGTACTAGTCATGGAGAAGATGAAGACTCCGGTGAACACAATTTAATGGTTACAAAGTCCAGCGAGGTATATGCATTGATTAAGCCTCAGCTGACTTCCACCAACAATCTTCTTCTACATGTATTAATTAACGCTTCTTTCTTCTTTTAGCCCTCTGGATCGACCAGCCAGCAACCATCTTCTTCTACGAAAAAGAGCAAGCGAGGCGCGAGCCAGCGGTTGAAAGATCGTGCAAAGTTCACGATCGAAGCAGTCCGTGTTGATGGCAGGCCGATGGAGCCCAAGAAGGCCGCAGACAAATTTGTACGTCAGGCTGGAGTTCTTGTTAGGGACCAAATCTCAATCATAATTGAAAATTGGAATAAGCCAAAGAAGGGCGACGGTACCTTTGTCGATGACAGATCCAAAGAAACGCTTTGGAATTCGTTGTTGGTAAATTTCACCCTTCCGCCAGAGGAGGATGAAAACAACCCGGTTATAAAGAAAAAGGTCAAAGAGTGGACTCTAAAGAAGATGGCTGAGGCTTTCCGCAACTGGAAGACAAAATTGAACAAATTTGTCAAATCTGGCGAGACTCCAGATTTCGAAGACGCATATTATGCGAAGATAAGACCTCACTGGCCCGAATTTGAGACATATAAAAAAAGTGGTATAGCTAAAAAGAGGTCAGAAACCAATACGCTTAATGCCCTGAAGAAGGAATATCACCAGAGGACGGGGTTAGGTGGCTACATATCTCAGAGGCCTAAGTGGGAGGAAGCTGAGAGGGCCCTGCGCGAGAGAGGGATCACACCCCAGACAGATGGGTGGGACCTACGTGCAAAGACTTGGTTCTACGGAATCGGGGCAAGGTTGGACCCAGAAACAGGATTGTGTATCTTCCCAACCATCCTTGCCAAACCCGTCACTGAACTCATCACGGCATACGAGGAAACATCCGCTAGGACCTTCCATCCCGACAGAGAGAATGACCAGCTCACACGCGCCATCGGTAAAAAAGAACACCCTGGACATGCACGAGGCACAGGGGGTATGACGTGGAAGGATGGGTTTGCCGACTGGAGCGACTCTTACAGATGGCGCGGCAGAAAAGAAAAAGAGCGTACAGAGCGGATGACACAGATAGAACATGCACTTGCGGCGCTGCAGACGCAAGTGAATGCACAACAGAGCCATCAAGCTACCGGCCCATCTCAGCGGCATGAAGAGCCTGCATTGGAAGCTGCCCGCGGCCCAGACTCTGCGCGGAAAAGCAGTGTGGCTTCCACGGAGAACGTGCATCCCACGCTTGAAATGACGGGTCCTCGATACCCCGTTGATGAGATCACGGAGAGCGAACACGCTGAGCTGCATGTGAGATTAATGGGCTTATCCATTAAGGTGGCTGTCGGCTATGCCTTACCTCCTGTAGCTGGTGGAACTTACCACTGCCGACCGATTCCAGATGGCTATGCTATTGTCGGGGTGGATGAGGTTGTGAAGGAATATGAGGAAGCACAGCTTGACCATGCTACAGGTGAAGGGGAAACTCAACTCAAATTTGCAGTGAAAACAACCATTCTTTGGAAGAAGGAACACATTGTGCTTCCAAATTGGAGGTCACTGGCACCCCGCCGTCTCCGCAGCGTCAGCAGTCTGAGCCGCTTCAGCTATCTCCTGCGCGGCAGCCATCTCCGGCCCGTCAGCCATCTCCTGCGCGGCAGCCATCTCCGGCCCGTCAGCCATCTCCTGCGCGGCAGCCATCTCCGGCCCGTCAGCCATCTCCGATGCTTCAGCCATCTCCTCAGCGTAAGCGGAAGAGCACTGCCACGAGGAGCATCAGTAGCACTGCCACAAAGAAATCCGCAGGAAACCGTACGCCAAAGAGTTCAAAAAACTACGTCCCGCAGCCTTCCGCTAAGCCATTGCCGGTTTTACCGTGGAATCGCAGCGACGAGGAGACCAATAGTATCTCGGGAGAACAGGTCAAGAAATTCTTTGCACCTAGACGGGCCAAGCCAAAGGAGAAAATAGATCCGGCGGTGGTGGAGAAGTTTTACAAAAATCTTTTGAAACCTGAAACCCCACTTGTGCCGGACTACGAGCGCCAGATTTTGAAGGCGGATGCAAGGCGCCGTAGGGAGACTGAAAGTAGCAGTCGTGAGGCACCCCAGAAAACAGTTCCCATGCTCGGAGAGCAGGAAAACCAATCCTGTGCCCCGCTCCAAATGTTTGACAAACGGGACGCTCCTCCCGTAGATGATTACGAGGCAGAGCTACAAAGAAAGGCCAATGAGATGGGGATGACTTACATTGCATACTTGAACGTCATGGGAGACAACTTGCCCAAATGCGATGTCAACCCCATACAGCCATGGAAGTATGGGAAGAATCTAGTCAAGAAAGAGGAGCTCAAGAATCTACCAACAAAGATGCGAAAATTGCACAAGTGGTACCTTCATTTCTGCAAGACGAGAAAAGAAGAATGGATCACGGCGCATATAAGAGATCAGATTTTCTTGTGCGGTGACGACGCGATCGACTCCAACATTCAAGACTTGCATTTTCTATTCAATCAGAAGGAACTCGACAAATCTGCCATCAGCCTTTATTGTGTGTAAGTACTATTTCTGTAATTTTTATCTCATCTCATTCACTTCATTAATTGCATGTATATATATATGCTCACCATATATGTATATACTATTATGCAGGAAAAAGGTTATGGAATGCATGAAAGGAGGCCCTTTTGACATTGGGTTCGTTGACCCAAATAGAGTTCATGAAGAAGTGGTAAGAGACAAACCCGGGCAAACAGAAGATTACTTGCTAAAGTCTTTACGGAGACAACAAACCAAAAGGGAAATACTATTGCCTTACAACTTCTCGTGAGTACTGTTACCCTCTCTCTTGTACACATTCTGTTTCGGCTTACTCGATGTTAAGTGTAACTGATGATGAGTTATGCGTGCGTAGGTTCCACTTTATTCTGCTAGTCATTCAACCCGACTCAGGAAAAGTCCTTGTCATGGACTCGTTACGAAAAGAAAAAGAGCTATGGGCAGACTTTAGAGAGATGCTCCAGAGGTAATTTCAATCATATTATCGCACTAAATCGGCAACTTTCGTGACAATAAGTAATTAATTACTCCTTTATCCATTTTCTTTGTCGGACAGGGTTTGGAAAATGTTCACGGGCAGGGCCGTGGGTGAATGGTCAGAAGAACTAAAATTTGTAGACCAAAATGTAAGTAATACTAGCTAGCTTCCAATTCCATTATATCATGCTTTATTGATTATTATTTTGATTGAACTCTCTATTCTCGTAAAGTGCGCGCATCAGGGACACGGCAATAACTTATGTGGGTACTATGTTTGCGAATTCATTCGCAACACGATATGTGCGACAGGCCAAGCCGCACTAGAACAACTTAGAGTAAGTAAACAAAGTCCACAACATTATTTTATTACCATCAATTGTGTTGAGTTTTATTCTTATATATATATTGATGGCCCATTCTTCATATATATTCAGATCGAACGGATGCGGGACCAACTCCTACCATTTGAACGCATACGAGCCATTCAAGAGGAATTGGCGGGGTTCATACTTGATGAGGTCGTCACGCCTGGCGGAGACCTCTTTAGATATCCACCAAAATGAACGATGACGATGTATGTGCCGATGACGATGTTTGTCTATAATAATAGTTGCTTAATTATTCATGTACTCGTATGTACCGATGACGATTTATAAGTATACCGCTCCCGATCGATTTCCCCTCGCTCCCCCCCCCCCCCCTCCCGCAGAAATACGCCCAGAACGGGGCAGAGGCAGAAGTCTGCCACGGCAGAGATTTAGGCCGTTTTCCTGCCGCGGCAGAACTCTACCGCGGCAGGAAAACGGCCTAAATCTCTGCCGCGGCAGAAGAACCTTTAACACCGGTTCCAGATACGAACCGGTGTTAAAGGGGGGGGCTGAGGCCTGCGGCAGCCCCACGTGCGCCACCCTTTAACACCGGTTCGTATAAGAACCGGTGTTAAAGGGGCCCCCCTCTAACACCGAACCCTCAACAGCGGTTGGGGAACCGCTGTTAGAGGGCCCTCCCAACCGGAGTTAAAGGGGGGCTCTGCACTAGTGATAGTAAGAATGAATTTTCCTCGGAGAAAAAAAAAACATCAGTAATAATACTATCCGATCAGCAGATATTAGCAAGATCTTCACAAGTGGTGAAATAGACCTACTCTACAAGCTGTCAGGCTATGTCAGAGAACTTTCTGATGTGACGTGCGCACATACTACCTTGAGACGAGAATTCACGGTTGAATTGTCCATTGCTACGGATGAGATATACAAATATTTTGACCATGGATGAGTCCATGACCCAGCCCATGCATGTCGCCAGATTCTGATGAGCATGGGACGTCCGGCTGGCTAAATGGTCACGGCCGGAGACACGGTCAATCTGCCCACTAAACTTGAAAAAGAGGAGAAAAATAGTAGAATCGATCATCTTAGTGTGCATGTAGTAGTAGCTACTTCCTCCATTACAAAATATAAAATGTTTTAGTTTTTATGAAAAGAGTGTATTTATATCTTTTTAGTGTATAGGTTTAGAGTGAACCTACACACTAGATACGTTTCTTTCACAGAAGCTAAAACATCTTACATTATGAAATGGAGGGAGTACAACGCCGACGGGGACGTAACTTAACTTTAGCGTCCTCCTCCTCTCTCCCCGGAGGCGGCGGCGATCCACTACCACCAGATCTCCACCACCCAAACCATTGGTTCTCTCTCTCTCCTTCTCTTGCTGCTCCGGAGACAGGAGGAAGGGAGACCTCATTCCTCTATTCTGGTCTAGTAGATAGGGTTAGGGCTTGTCTGCAGTGGCACGCCATTGGGGTGATGGAAGCGGCCTCCAGGAAAATAAATCTGCCTCAATTTTATTTCCACACCGGCGGCAACCTTTAGATGTCTCGGAGTTGATGACAACATGTGATGCTCGATCCTGCAGATCGGGAGCTTGGTCTTCTTGTTGTTCATCGGATCTGGCGAGATCAATTTCTCGATGTGCCGCTGGCATTCGTTGTTATCCACAATGGCGCTGGTGGCCGGGGCGAGTTGGTTCCTCTAGAGTGAGGATGTTGGTATGAAGGTGGTGGATCTATCGTTCTTCGCCGACTTCGTCGATTAAAGGCGACAGATCTTGCTTCAAAACAGCACGGGGACGTCCCCCGGTCGACATGCCACAGTGACATGTGCCTCGTTGTGTGCAACGGGCATGTTCATCGATTCACAAAGCCTCATCGGCAATGGTGTTTTTTGGATCTTGCATTGGGGGAGGTTCGGCTTCTCTTTTAGCGTGTGTCTCGGTGGCGCTACATCGAATAATGGTACACGGCTTCAACACCATCTCGGTGACGTTTACGGCGTCGAGAAGCCTGTGGGACATGGTCTTCGCCGGGCGTGTGCTCCGGCTTTGTGTGGTGTTGATCTCGTCACCGATCTGGTCCTGGCAGCCTTGGAGTGCGGATGTGTGGATTGCTGCTAGTTTGTGGCGGATGGTGGAGGATCCGACCGCTTGATAGGTGGGGTGGCGTTGGCCCTGGATCCTGCGTTGAAGATGCTCGGAGGCCTCCACCGGCCGATGTTCCTTAGGAGCAGGCTAGATCCAGTCTTACAGGACCGATGGTTATTGTGGCTCATTAACACCTCATGGCTAGGGGTTTCTTCGGTGCCAAAGTGTGGACGAGCTGCTGGTGATCTTCTTATCCGGCAACAGCGGAGGATTTGAGTTCTTAATAGTTGCGACGAGAATGGTTTGCGGCTGTTCAACCGTTTATTTTTTTCTTGTTTCTATTGTTTGTATGTGTATCATCTTTGTATCGTTACAGTTATAAATACAAATAATGTATGCTCACAGGCATACATAGTAAAAAAAATTAAATACACACATGTGTCTTCCTACACGTACTACATGCACAGTACTCCCTCCGTCCCAAATTACTTGTCGTTTTAGGTTTGGTCAAAGTCAAACATGTTAAAACTTGACTAAACACTCTTAATGGAATAATAATATTTATAATATAAATTATATATAATATAAAAGTATGTATTATGACGAGTCTAACTATATTTATTACATATTTTAGTATTGATATTTTTTCTTATATTCATAGTCAAAGTTTATGAAGTTTGACTTTGACTAAACCTAAAACGCAGAGTAATTTGGGACAGAGGGAGTAGTAGTTTGGTGTGATGTCCTTGCTTTGCGTGACGGACCGCAGCATTTTAGGCATGCCGAACCTCCGGCGATTGCGGTGCGGTCGGATCCAAAAGTCGCAATTCGCAGCTACCTGCAGCATTGAATTCCTTTTTACTAGATTCAGACCGTAAATCACCGGAAACTAGCACCCGTGGACGCAGCTAAGCCAAGTGATGACAAGCCCGCGGTTTTTCAAATGCATGTCATGTCACGGCCGGCATGTGGTGTCCATCACTAATGCACGTTAAGTATAGCATCTCTACATTTGTACTGCTACTAAATCCGCTAGTACTTTGCTTCTTGATTGATCGTCCCCTTCCAAGACACTTCCCATGGACAATTGGACATATAAGGGTCAATGCATGTACTCTTGTTCTCTTTCTCAAAAGAGGTAAATACGTATTTAGTCCCACATCTTGCACCCGTGGCGCAAAATAGTCTCACTTCTTACAAAGTGCATAAAAGTAATCCCACAACTTGCACCCTAGGTGTAGATTGGTCCAATTCAAACAAAATTGACCGAATTCAATTAAATCTGAACACAATTGACTCTATTTTATCTGCCCCGTCATGCGCCTTTGCAGAAAAGTCCAGAAAACAGGCTCGATTTTGCACGCGCCTCCTCCCACGCGTTTCCCAGTCGCTTGGTGTTTCTGGAAAAGTCATGGCACACCCGTTTGATCCCCACTTCGATCCCGGCGGCGACGCGTACTACACCCGGCAGCGGCGTAGGGCTCTAGGTGGCTGGATGGTGGACCATGGCAAGAGCTCTATGGAAAGCACCGGTCGTTCTCCAGCTCCAGCTCACCATGGAGCGCGGTGTAGGGCAGGTAGCAGAGGGAAGGGGGCAGGTAGAAGAGGGAAGGGGGCAGGTCGGTCGCGACGCAGGAGAAACAGAGGCGCAGTTGAGTGGCTGCGCGGTCGAGCTGTGAAGAAGAAGCTGCAACATGCATGGTGGTTCGACAGCCACAACCAAGCAAAGCCATCCCCATGGATCGGCAACACTCTTTCAGGTTCGTCTCTCGCTACCTAGCTAGAAGCTAGCTAACACTCTTTCAAGTGACTCCATTCACCGAATCAAAGGCAAGAAAAGAACTACGTTCCTCGCCACTCCTTTCTGACAGAACAGATGCTACATCTCTATTAGTTTTTTTTTGAAACGGGGGCAAAAGCTTTGCCCCAATCTATTAATTAAGAAAGAGTTTGACGAACATAGCAAAGAAAAGAAAGGTGAATATTACAATAAACCTACTCTCCCGGTATTATTTCGCCCAAATGTTTGGCGCCCACAATAACCCACAAGCGAACCTCATTCTTAATTCTATCTAACACAACAAAAGGCGGTGCGTGCTTGTTGCGGAAGACCCGTGCGTTCCTGTCGTTCCATAACTCCCACGTGATAAGTAAGGTTAGGGAAGCCAACGCTTTCCGGTTGGGGATTACTCCATCCGTTATCATGCTCCACCAAGTCTTGATTGAGAGGCCCGCACCTTGCCATTGTTGAGGTTCAATGTCGTGTATGCCTATCCAACTCTTCGTGAGGTTTCAAACCCGTATGGTATACCGACAAGATACAAAAAGATGATTAACCGTTTCGATGGTTTGCTTGCAAAGAGTGCACAAGCCACAATTTTGCACCCCCTCTTCTCCAATCTATCCGCCGTCCAAATCCTATTTTGAGTTGCAAGCCATGCGAAGAACTTGACCTTGGGAGGGGCCCAAGCCTTCCAAACCGTCCTTTTCATGTTGGATAAGGTGGAGCCCTAAAATTGCACCTCATAAGCCGACTTTGCCGAGTACTCACCATCGTCCGTGAGCTTCCATAAGATGTCGTCTTCCACATTGTCATCAAGATGGACATGATTGATTAGCCTCCAAAGCTCCACAAATTGCTCCAAATGTTGAAGAGTGAATCGAGCCCCCAGCGCAATTTTATCTATCCAAGCACCTCCATGTAAGGTTTGGAAAACATTCCAATTCTTTCTCTTGGACAATGCAAAGATGAGGGGGCAAATGTCTATAGGTTTTCTTCCTTGAAGCCATGGAGCATGCCAAAATGGCGTTTTGCGCCCATTGCCCACCGAAATAGAGGTTGCCGCATAGAAAATATCCATATCCGCCTCATTGCAAGGATTGCCGGTGCCCACCTAAATTTTTTCGGGCTCCTTCCATTCAAGCCAAGGCCACCGAAGCCTAAGCGCCGTCGCGAACTTGTCAAGATTTAGTATTCCGAGGCCTCCAAGTCTTTTCGGGCGACAAACTGTTTCCCAATTCACTTTGCATTTGGCCCCGGTGGTCTTGTCCTTCGCGGACCAAAGGAAAGCCCTTTCCAATTTCTTAATGAAGTTGATTGTGCCCGGGGGGGCGACAAGGGGCGTTAAGTAGTAGAGGGCTTGCGAAGAGAGGACTGACTTAATAAGGGAGGCTCTACCGGCCGTAGTAATGAATTTCCCATTCCAATTAGAAAGTTTTCCGGCGCATTTGTTCTCTAAATGTTGGAAGTCCACCCGCTTTAGCTGCCATATGGATAAAGGTAGCCCAAGGTACTTCAAAGGGAAGGATGCCCGCGCGGCCGGAATGCCCTCAAGAATGTCTTCAAGGTTGATTTGCCCACACCTTATTGAAACGACTGAGCTTTTTTGGAAGTTGGTGCATAATTCGGTGACCTCTCCAAAGCTCTCCAAAATGTGTGCCAAATTATTGATATCCTTCTTGTAGGGAGCAACAAAAAGTGCGGTGTCATCCGCATATAGAGAGGTCCTCAAGATGGTCCCTCTACCACGGAGCTTATGGAGGAAACCATGAGCAGTTGCAAGGTCCAAGATTTGCGTGAGCGGGTCTATTGCATGATAAAGTGTTTTTTGGAAAGGGTATTTGAGAGGATTGGAGAGTATTGGGTGAACACCAAATCCCCGTATATCCCCACATCTTTTAAGGATAAAAATATCGAAGAAGTAAACAAGCCCTAATGATATAGGCAGGCCCTGGGAGTGGGGAGCATTAGGAATGTTCTCTCCGTCGATTCTTTTCGATTTCCACGATGAACCGCTGCCAATTCGACGGTGCCTGCCTGCCCCATTTTATATCAGCTAAAGTATGGAAGTGCACTCGGAGCAAAAATGATGGTACTTCGCCGGTGCTCCATGGGAAGATACTCATAGCGGACAACCTATCTCTTAGAGGATGGCTGCACGATCCCATCTATGAGCTTTGCAAAATCCACCCGGAGACCGTGCAACACCAATTGCTAGAGTCTAGCTTCTCGACAGCGGCCGGAGAGAACATGTTTGCTTGGAACGGCTCAATCAGAATTGTCCCTCCTCCTTTAGACTAAAGTATCAATAACTGGTAGGATGGAGTAATCTCAAGTTTGTTGAAGGAGAAATCGAGAGAAACCAATCTACGACACGTGAGCCGAGGGATATGGAAGGAGAGGAACATCAGGATTTTCCGGAATACCGATCTTCTTCGGGAAGCGATGGCTCACCTGATTTGGGAAGGGATCATGCAGCGCCGCAGCGGGCTTGCCCCCACACCCAGGATCCAAGACACATAGCGTTGGCTTAGAGATTTTGGTGTTGTGTCGGCAAGAATATAACGTGACACAATAATTAATAAAGAAAGAGATGGTTAGAGTATCATAGATAGATACCGTATCATAGCACGTAAAACTAAAAAATCATCATACAAATAAATCTTGTACACAATTCTGTATTGAGATTCTACAAATTATTAGTACTAGTCTGATACTATCATATGATACCATGCACTATAAAGATAGTACATATACTAGTATCATATGCATGATACTAGTAGTATGATACTACCACTATGACCAGCCTTAGTCGCCTTGTTGCTTTGTAATAAAACTAACGGAAAACATTCGTACATAAACATATATATTCTATCTAATCGAACTGAGACCATATGCCTTATTTCCCCCGAAAAACTAAGAAAGATCTGTGCACTAGTAAAAAAACAGGCTATCCGTTCGTGCCCCCTAATAGCATTAGTTCCGGTTGCGCCACGAACCGGGACTAATGCTGGCACGCGTCCCGGTTCGAACGGCACGGTGACCGGAGGCATGCGCCCCGGTTGGTAAGGGTTCATACGTCCCGGTTTGTAACACAAACCGGGACTAAAGGTTGGGCGTCAGCCACGTGGCGTGGCACACACCTTTAGTCCCGGTTTGTGTTACAAACCGGGACGTATGATCCCGCCATCTATAAATGTGACACCACAGCCCTCTGTCTCCCTCTGTTTTTTCTTGGCGGAAGGTGTGAGAGGTGTGCTAGTTTATTTTTTTTCTTATGCATGCATTCAAGGCATTTGATGAAATGTTTGAGTGAATGATCTCGCTCAATTTCTCACAGAACAAAAATATAGAAGGTGTCTGAGACGCACTTGAGTTTTCTCCTCTTTATTTCCCTCGATCGAGGTTAGCAATTTTATCTTTTCTCTGTCATTGATACAATGCATGTGTCGATGTGAATTGGTCATTTCACTATTTATGATGTCCTGTTTGAAACGATACGGATGTCGCCTAGAGGGGGGTGAATAGGCGATTAAAACTTTTCATAGAGTGGCTTCAACAAAGGCGGAATAAAACTAGTATTTACTTTGTAAAGCATAACCTAGAAACAACTAAGGTTTACCTATGTGCACCAACAACTTATGCTAAGCAATACAAGCAACAAAGTAATAGCAAGATATATAGTACTTCAAGCACGAAGGCTATCACAATGTAAAGTGCATAAGTAAAGAGCTCGGGTATAGAGATAACCGAGGCACGCGGGGACACCGATATTTTACTGAGTTCCTCCCAACATGGAGTACGTCTCGTTTGGAGAGGGGGTGGTATCAAACCACCAACGCCACAAAAGGCCTCCCTTATTCTCCGCTGAATCTCACCCCAATGGGATCAATCCACGCTTCCACTATCGGTGCACTTGTCGGTGGCAACCGGAACCTCTCACAAGGTTGGGGCACAACTCCACAACTTAATTGGAGGCTCCCAACAAATGCCACAAAAGGCCTCAACAAATGCCACCAAGGCCACAAAACCGTCTAGGGTTCCAAGAACCCAAGAGGGACAAGCTCCAATGAGCAATTCAAACCAAATCCTCCGAGGAGAACTCAAACCGATGCAACAAATGCAAATGGCAAGAACACCACAAAGATACTCAAATCCCTCACTCTCAAGTTCCAACAAAGCTACCAAAGCTATTGGGGGAACAAGAGAGGAGAAATCAAAAAGAGACACAAAATCCCTCAAAATCTAGATCCCCAAAGATACCCTCACAAAGAGATGTTTTGGTTTGGTCAAAACGTAGATCTAGATAACCTCCAACAACCCCTCAAATATGCAAGAATCAGTGGAGGGATGTGTAGAAATCAAGATTAAAGAGTAAAGCAAATGGGCGCAAAGCTTGGACAAGAAAAGGAGGAAGAAGTAACTCTAAAAGACCAAGAGGCAAAGCTATTTGAAGAGAGAGGCCAAATCTGCCCGTTGGGGCATTTTCCTAGACGGTCTGATACTACCGGATTTAACCGGTAGTACCGGACCCAACAACCATACAGCGAGCGAGCAAGGAAATTGGGGCGAGCGGTCAACGCGGCGGCAGGCCAGCTGGGCCCCAGCGCGAGGTGGCAGGCGCAGCGCGCGCGTGCAGCTGCAAGCGAAGCGGGGCCAGCGGGCAGGCGTAGCGCAGGCTCGCATGCAGGCCAGCTGGGCTCCAGCGCAGGCTCGCGTGCAGCAGCGCAGGCTCGCGGGGCAGAGCTTCAGCCGCGCGGGAGGGGCGCGGCGGGCCCCGGCGTACAACGAGGCGGCAGCAGGCGGGCAGGCGCGCGCGGCAGCAAAGCAGTGGCACGCGTGCAACGAGGCGAGTCAACACGCGCGAGGCCAGGAACTCATATCTGGATCTAGGCTATTTTGGAAAAATAACTAGGCCGGCCGGTACTACCGGCCCACCCGGGCAGTACTACCGGGCCGGCCGGTACTACCGTAAATAGATACCTAGCGAGGCAGAAAGAAAACGGGCCGTTTTCAGGCCCGTACGGGCGGTACTACCGCTCGGCCCAGAAAACAGACAAACAGGCAAATATTCAAACGGCAATAACTTTTGAATTGAAGCTCCGATTGACCCGATTCAAATTGCGTTGGATAGAGGACGACAAGGGCTTCCCAATAAAAGGTGAAAATATTGATTATCAGCAAGTGAGAAAGTATCAAGTGTACGCCTTGATGAGAAACCGAAAAGCCGCATAAATCAAAATCGCAACAAGATATATATGGGAGATCTGATTTTGATGAACAAGAGCTTGTTATGGAGATTACCACAAGCTCTATATCCTCACATGGATAAGACCAAATAACAATCAAAAACGATGATGCAAGTATGCAAAGGTTTGAGCTCTCTCCGAACGATGTGACCGAATTACTCATTCGAGAGCCCCTCTTGATAGTACGGTTATCTATCCTAAACCCGGTCTCACACACACAACATGAGACCGGCAAAAGGGAAAACCTATCAAGATTATACCTTTGCCTTGAGCATTCCACTTGAGCTCGATGTAGACGGTCTTGCCCTTCTCAAGATGGAACGCCTTTCTTAATTCCTCATCATCGACCTCGCATATTGAGCTTGCCCAACATATCTTCTTTGCAATTCATCGACCTTGAAGCCAACACATTCTCCAAGCGATGTCAATGGACAAATCCTACAAGTATAACTTAATTCACACATTAGTCCATAAAGATTGTCATTAATTACCAAAACCATACATGGGGGGGCCAACATGTTCTTTCAATCTCCCCCATTTTGGTAATTGATGACAATCCCTTTAAGAGGGTTTATATAAGGAATATTAATGAATAAAATGGTAATACCAATATCAAATACTACAAAAGTATGTGATATTGGTACCACCACCATATATAGAGCAAACTCCCCCACAATCTATGCATGTGTGATGAACTTGAATTTCATTGCATATATTGCCAATCATTATCATTGGTGGAGTTTCCTCTATATATACCAGATGTTAAGCAACAACAAAGATGCAAGAGCATGAGAAGCAAATGCACAAGAACAAACTCAATGCATAAACTAACTTCCCTTAAACCCTCTAAAACTTCTCCCCCATTGGCATCGATTGCCGAAATGGGTGACAAGTTCTAGAAGGCAAATATAGTAATAATTCCTCCAAAGGTGTGCCTTCGATCATATCCAATGATGAATACTTGGGAGGGAGTAGAACCATATCGAGGATCCGAAGATCGCCACAATAAAGTCAAATGATGCAAGCAATTTACAAGATCCGACAAACCAAATGAAAACAACGAATGAGTCCAAATGGAAACAACAAGATGTTATGATATGAGCAAAAGAGTGTTTTAAATAACAAATAGAGAAGCTCCCCAAGATCTGTGCACGATTAAAAATAAATGCATTGGAATACATATTACACAAATATGGAATCCTCGCTCCCCCATAAGCATTTAAAACACAACAAATGTGAAAGAATGCAAATGAGCATTATTAAATGAATTAGAAGAGCTCCCCAAAGAGAATGCAACAATTATGATAATTGCATTTGGGAACGAGATGCATAGTCATGGACTCCTCACTCATCCAAATTCATTTAACAATACAAGACATGAAATAACAAATATGAGTGTCCGAAGATGCAAACAAGAGGAACAAGCACTCATAGGAAAATAAATTTGGAAGCCACCGAAGAATCAAAAGGAACAGAAAGGTGGTCTCCAAGGATTAAGATTCAACTAAAATTATCTTCTCATATGTGCATATGTCTCTAAGTGGAAAACATCATAAAGACATATGCCAACAAAGACATATGCACACATAAATAAGATATACAAGAAATCACATGAAAGCAAAAGTGAAGTCTTAACATATACCAATAAGGTTTTTGCTTCAAAGCACGGCCAAAGGCTCAAATATATATTATTGTACATTAATGAGCTTCAAATACCAACACACTACATATATTACAACTATCACCAAGGGAAAAGGAGAAATTTGAAATATATGAAGAAAGGCAACAAGTATCATAAGAGAAAATAGACTAGCAAAATCTCACTATTGCATATGAGAGAAGTTGAGGAAATGATAGGCAATAAAATTGCTAGATTGACATATTTGGGATTGGAGGATCATATGCATGATTTTGTATAGTTCCGACTATATGTACTCATCTCAACTTATACACATTTACAATAGAGAGTTCTCTTAAAACCATAGCTAGAACTACAACAATTACAAATACATGAATTCATGCTAGAAGGCAACCGACAAACGGTTGGAATCAAGATATATGATCATAAGAAAGAGATACTTGTTACCGAGGTATAATTGGTAGGATGCAGAGTATATGAATTCGTTGATCATCCTATAGCTTGACTCAACTTTTCATGTATGCACCACTTCTTCAAAAATTGAAAGACAAGCATCCAATATATCTCCAATGTACCTAAAACATAATTAAGTACAAAATGGTCCCCAAACTTATTGGGTCCAAAGTAGTTAGAGAAACTACAATACATAGGAGAGACTCCACATAATTATGTGCACATTGATATGAAATTGAATTTCATGCACAACTTAGCTGATGGGAATTGGTGGAGTTTCCCCTATATATTGGATCAAAGAAAGCAAGCATGCCATAATATAATCATATAGTAAATATGCATGCATAAGGCTTTCAAGAACCAAAAAGGAGATACAATTTGAACAAAACACCAAGTAAATCGAGATTGCACACA
Organism: Avena atlantica; assembly: GCA_910589765.1. Lineage (NCBI taxonomy): Eukaryota > Viridiplantae > Streptophyta > Magnoliopsida > Poales > Poaceae > Avena > Avena atlantica. The sequence goes on along the minus strand of OU342736.1, from coordinate 282,670,206 downwards.
CAAGAGTGTGACATGACAAACGATGTCCAAATTGTATCAACGAACCAATTCAACACATGAAAGATCACAAGTTTAACAAATGAACTAGGCTAAGACCAAAAGGAGCAAAAGATAGATAGAAATAAAAATGCTCAAGGATTTATCTCATTCTAAAATGGTCAAATCATGAAACAAGGAATGAGACAAAACCAACTCCCAAAATGTGGCATCCCGCAAAACCACTACTAGAAAATCGCTTTGAATTTGTGCATTGCATCGTCATCATCATGCATCGTTTGCATAAAACTATGTTCGCAAGCCCGGGTTGTTTTCTAAAACGCCCCGTCTTTATTTAAACGCCAAACCCCCGGATGTTCCGAATATTTTTGTTTGTCTAAAACTAGTTATAAAAGCTATTTAAAAATAAATAAAATATTAAGATTATTTTTAATAGGGGCAGTCGAACGGGCCGAGTGACCCGAACGACCGCCCCAGAAACTAAATCGGTCCAACTAGTCTTGCCCCTCTAATTCCTAAAGCTACCCACAATCCTACCCACCCCTAGCTCCACCTCACTCCCTCCAATAGCATCTCGCCACCTCAGCTCCCCTCTCCCCTCTACCCAATCCCCACCTGCCACATCAACCAACCCCCTCTCTCTCAGCTCTCTCTCTCATCCCTCCTCACCGCCGGCCCCACACACGCATGGCACTCTGCAGCACACAACCCCGCACCCTGGGCCCCACAGCGCACACACACACCGCAGCACAGCCACTCCTCTCCCTGTCCGGCCGGACCCAACCGCGTTGGCCCACTCGCCAGCGGCTCACCGTGTCCCCGTGGCCCCACCTCTCCCCGCGGGTCCCGCTCCCCGCGTCCCCCACGCGGTGCGCCTCTCCCACCTCCCTCACGCACGCGACCCCGTCCTCTACCTCTCGCCGTCGCTCACCCAGACTCCCCTGCCGACGCAGCCCGCTCCCCACACCCGCGCGGCCCCGCACGCCCCTCCCCGCCGCCGCTCAAGCCCGCCGAGCCGCCGTCTGCCGCCGTGCCTCCGCCCCGCGCCGACCCTCTCCTCGCCGGCTTCGCTCCGCCCCGCCACGGCCGCGACCCCGCCTCTGCGCCGCCGCTCGCTCTCCCCTCCGCGTCCGGCCGCCAGCGGCGCAGCCGCCCGCCTCTCCGGCCCCGCTCCTCTCGCCCTCCCCGCGAACACCTCCTCCTCGCCGTCAGAGCCCCGCGCCAGGAGCCGGCCGAGCTCGCCTCCGCACCGTTGGCCCCTCCCCAGCGTTCCGCGCGCCGGCGAGCCCTTCGCGCCTCCGCCTCCCTCAAGCCCCGCCGGCTCTGCTCCGCCTCCTCCAGCGAGCTCGCCGTTCCCCCTCCGCTCCCGCGCGCCTCACCGGCCTCCACCGACGCCCCGCCATCCTCCGCCTCCGGCTGCGCCGGCCCTGCCTCGCCTCCGGCGCGCTCGCCTCCGTCCGCCCCGGCACCCCTCCGCCCCTGCGCGCTCGCCCCGAGCTCCCCGCCTGCAGGCGCCTCCGCGCCCCGAGCCGACCCGCCTCCGCTCCCTCAACCTCCTCCTCCCCGGCCGCGTGGCCGCCCAGCCCACCGACGCCATCCCTCCGTCAGGCCCTCCCCGACCTCGCCGCAGACCCTCTCGTCGCTGCAGCGCCGCCCTGGGTGGACCCGCCTCCCCGTTTGTGGTTCCTTGCCCTGTTGCCGGTGGTATCGTCGCCTCACGTCTTTGGGGCCTTGCCGTTTCGGGTGAGTTAGCACTGTTGTAGGTGATAAGATGGCGGAGCTGCCAAGCCCAAGATGGAGAGCCGCACTAGTTGTCACGGTCCGCAATGCCAAGATCTCGTCACCGACATGGTCGTGCTACTCGAGGATGCGCGTATATGACAAGTTCGGGAGCCTGATTCCCTCGACGCCACTCCGAGCCGACACCGAACCTCGAGGACTTCATCACGGAACACCAAGGCTTCCTCCCCGGAACCACCATGACCGTCTTCAAGGATCGGAGGAACGAACCCTGAAGCCCGATCCCGGCGCGCCCGAACCCGTCGAACACCAAGACTCTCGGGGTCGCCAAGTTCTCCTTCCGGAAGCATCGACGCCGTGCGACAAGACCTACTTCACGGATTCGTAGGACCCCGGTACCCGATCCACTCAAGTTCGCCATCGACGACAAGAACGACACCGACCCGGAAGCACCGTTTCGCCCCCGACACCAAATCAAGTCCGTCTTCCCGGAACGCCAAGACCCTAACCCCCCGGAGCCCGAGAACGACCCCGGAGGCCGAGAATGACCCCGTCAAAACCCCGGACCCTGGACCCTGTCGAACCCCGAACCCCGGACCCCCCAAGATCGTCGAGTCCCCTAATGTGTGAACCCCTTCCCGGAACCCTATTTTTTATAACATAACAACTTGTTGCATATTTAATTGTCATCTCGCATGCATATCTGTGGTTTGGGGGCCTTATGCCGATTCACCTAATAATTAAATATGGGGCCCATATGCGGGCAAATCTAGTCTCATATCGGCCTCATTTAAACTTGTGTAGCGAACCGGTATCTTCCCTTGCCTTGTTATGAACAACACTTAAATTGCGGGGATCTAAATAACATGAACCACCTAATTAATTACCGGGACCCCGGTTCCGCTTAATATGACCTAGTTGCATCGCACCTTTGCCATGTCATGAATCATACATGCATCATGCCGATCTTCTGCCGTGTATTAAATATTGCATCCGGCGTTTCTTCTAGTGTTTTGCTTCTTCGCGGATAAGGCCGTTGAGTTGATGTGAGCTTCGCCCCGATCTTCGGTTGAACCTTCGACAATGTTTTCAGGCGAGCATCTCTCCCTTTCTACCTATCTTACTTTTATAGTATTTACTCCCCTCCTGTTGATCTATTGCTATCCGTGTTGCGATGCTTTAGTTTCCGTACCTGTGATATCCCTTGCAGCCATATATTGCCTTGGACACCTCCTATTACTTGTTGATTGGTAGATAGTTGGACTTGCGCGTCGTAGTTGCTTGCTCAAGTGCTGTTGTGTGTCGTCATATGCCACAGTTGCTGATGTACTGCCTAATGTTGATGTTGGAGATGATGCTAGTTTTACTTATCGTCACTTTAATTCCTGTTTAACAACTAAAATTGAAATAAGCAGAGGCATCGGTGGGTGATAGAAAATATTTGGTTTCCGAACGCCCACTTGTGTCCCGTAAGACCCCGAGTACTTGATACATGTTCCTTGATTTATCGCGCTATCCACATCCGGGAGGTATATGGGACCCCCCTGAGCCAGAGCTTGATTCATTCTTATTTCTTGGGGCCACAAACTAGTTTGGGGCTTTATTACTATCCTGTACTTATGCCATGTTTTACTGCTTTATTTACGATTGTGCGAGGTACTGCACACTGTACTGTTTAGGATCGGGACACGATTCCGCGGTGTCGACAAGCCCTGTTTGGGGTTCCCAGTCGTTCACAGCCGTATTACCCAGACCTTGAGTCCGTCTCGGAGCTAGCTTACTTCGTTGCGGGTAGCTTAATGGGGTGGCCCCCTGAAATATTTCTGAATCCTGTGATTGCTTTGTCGTGAAGGCCTCGTTGGGTTTTGATTTGGTTTTTCCGAGGTTGATCGAGTGTGTGTTGCTATTGGTGCACCCCGGCCGGGTAAAACTTTCTGAAAGCCGTGTCCGCGGATATGGACGACTTGGAGCACAGTTTCTCGATCATAGACAAGCATAACTAAAGTTTACTGCTATAAATTTGACTTATAATGACTAGTAATCAGCTTCACTATAATGGATTGGCTAATTAATACTGCCCACAATTGCTTGTTTGGTTGTCGCTTGCGACAAAAGTATCTGACTAGTAAGTATTGCAACTACAACGGAATGGTTGAATAAAAGTACCAACAACTGCTGGGTTTTGGGTTATCTCATGCTAATTGTATCTGACTAGTAAGTGTTGCCACTATAACGGAATGATTAATTAAAAGTGCCCACTGCTTATTTTATCAGGATGATTATCTATACCTGACTAGTAATTGCTGCAACGACAACTGAATAAGTAAAACTGCCAACTGTGTGAGTTCCTCGGTTGACTTCCTCGTTTGGTCTCGAGGGGGAAACGCCAGGATGGGTTTGTTTGATGATAGTATCAGGTTGGTTCCGCATAGGTCTTTCTTACCCCTCTCCGATTGCCGACAGTTGTATCGAGTCTCTATAGGTAGTTTAGTGCATGCTGCCGCTGCCGCTCAGTCCACCATACCTATGTAGGCGAGGACCGCCGAATTCTAGCCTCGCCGTGTACTGGCCTCAGTACTGACGCTCCTTCTTTTTCCTTTGCCCTTTGTCGGCACCCCTTTTGTTTAAGCAGGTTTTGAGATCGACGCCGTTAGCAGGGTTACCCTTCCGGCTTGGCCTGGGCAGGGTTATGGACGCCATTGGTTATTCTTCAGGGCTCTTAGCCCCATTTGCTTCTTGTCCGTAGTCGGACGCTCTACCGTTTTCAAGGTGATTTGGATCTTGTATATTATATCTGTATTCTTGACTCTTGAGTCGCTGTTATACATATCTGTTCTGTGGGTCCCATCGAGGACTGTTGTGTAATGTTATTACTTCGTTTTCCACCCGCACGAAAGTGCCTGGTGGGCACCTTTGAATCGTTTCTATGCGGGTTTGGCGAATTTTGCTCAAACTTGCATAGGTCTGATTCTGAGGGTGTTACAGAGTGGTATCAGAGCTCAGCAGTTGCGATACCCCACAAGTCCAGCCTGTAGGATAACCTAGCTAACGGCCGAAGTAGAGTGTCAAAACTATTTTGAAAAATCGGTCGGATAGTTCTGATTAGGTCTGATTTTACTCCTTACCCCTTTGCTATTCCCCTCTTATCTCGACGTGTTTTGAATCCACCTCTTATCTTTTCTTCAAGTCCAGGATTTCTCGTGGTTGGGTTTTCCGTCGTACCTTCAGGGTTTCGCTTCCTTCTTCGACAACGGTGTTCTACCATCCGGTGTTCAAGCTGCCTGAGGAATCCGTCTGCTGTGGTATCATTCTTTGTTCCTTGTTTGTGCCTTCCGGTGTTTTCCGACGCGACGACATCATCTACGCCAGATCCGATGCAGAGTCTGCATCACCCCTTTGTTTCCGAACCTCGATTGTCGAGATCTTCAGTCTAATTCCGAGAGTTGGTTGCATAATCCGCCTATTCGTGTGCAGAGTAATGGTTTGGGTGCGCGATGGACTGATCACCATCCGACTACTCTTATCATTCGCTCTTGTACATCGAATCAGTGGATCCAGCAGTTTTACTCCGTCCACGGAAGTTAGAGGTGGCCTTACCTTTAACTTCGTCTGTAGTTTATCCGGAGTGTTCTTCCGACAATCACGGACAACGACCTCTTGTTAGTGGTGTCGCGGGAATCTACACGAAGCGAGAAGATGCAGATCGCCGACCTTCCTTCCGGTACCATGAGGCGGATCTCGAGGGCGAGATCCATTGTTAGTGGTGTCGAATTGTGGCATCCCGCAAAACCACTACTAGAAAATCGCTTTGAATTTGTGCATTGCATCGTCATCATCATGCATCGTTTGCATAAAACTATGTTCGCAAGCCCGGGTTGTTTTCTAAAATGCCCCGTCTTTATTTAAACGCCAAACCCCTGGATGTTCCGGATATTTTTGTTTGTCTAAAACTAGTTATAAAAGCTATTTAAAAATAAATAAAATATTAAGATTATTTTTAATAGGGGCAGTCGAACGGGCCGAGTGACCCGAACGACCGCCCCAGAAACTAAATCGGTCCAACTAGTCTTGCCCCTCTAATTCCTAAAGCTACCCACAATCCTACCCACCCCTAGCTCCACCTCACTCCCTCCAATAGCATCTCGCCACCTCAGCTCCCCTCTCCCCTCTACCCAATCCCCACCTGCCACATCAACCAACCCCCTCTCTCTCAGCTCTCTCTCTCATCCCTCCTCACCGCCGGCCCCACACACGCATGGCACTCTGCAGCACACAACCCCGCACCCTGGGCCCCACAGTGCACACACACACCGCAGCACAGCCACTCCTCTCCCTGTCCGGCCGGACCCAACCGCGTTGGCCCACTCGCCAGCGGCTCACCGCGTCCCCGTGGCCCCACCTCTCCCCGCGGGTCCCGCTCCCCGCGTCCCCCACGCGGTGCGCCTCTCCCACCTCCCTCACGCACGCGACCCCGTCCTCTACCTCTCGCCGTCGCTCACCCAGACTCCCCTGCCGACGCAGCCCGCTCCCCATACCCGCGCGGCCCCGCACGCCCCTCCCTGCCGCCGCTCAAGCCCGCCGAGCCGCCGTGCCTCCGCCCCGCGCCGACCCTCTCCTCGCCGGCTTCGCTCCGCCCCGCCACGGCCGCGACCCCGCCTGTGCGCCGCCGCTCGCTCTCCCCTCCGCGTCCGGCCGCCAGCGGCGCAGCCGCCCGCCTCTCCGGCCCCGCTCCTCTCGCCCTCCCCGCGAACACCTCCTCCTCGCCGTCAGAGCCCCGCGCCAGGAGCCGGCCGAGCTCGCCTCCGCACCGTTGGCCCCTCCCCAGCGTTCCGCGCGCCGGCGAGCCCTTCGCGCCTCCGCCACCCTCAAGCCCCGCCGGCTCTGCTCCGCCTCCTCCAGCGAGCTCGCCGTTCCCCCTCCGCTCCCGCGCGCCTCACCGGCCTCCACCGACGCCCCGCCATCCTCCGCCTCCGGCTGCGCCGGCCCTGCCTCGCCTCCGGCGCGCTCGCCTCCGTCCGCCCCGGCACCCCTCCGCCCCTGCGCGCTCGCCCCGAGCTCCCCGCCTGCAGGCGCCTCCGCGCCCCGAGCCGACCCGCCTCCGCTCCCTCAACCTCCTCCTCCCCGGCCGCGTGGCCGCCCAGCCCACCGACGCCATCCCTCCGTCAGGCCCTCCCCGACCTCGCCGCAGACCCTCTCGTCGCTGCAGCGCCGCCCTGGGTGGACCCGCCTCCCCGTTTGTGGTTCCTTGCCCTGTTGCCGGTGGTATCGTCGCCTCACGTCTTTGGGGCCTTGCCGTTTCGGGTGAGTTAGCACTGTTGTAGGTGATAAGATGGCGGAGCTGCCAAGCCCAAGATGGAGAGCCGCACTAGTTGTCACGGTCCGCAATGCCAAGATCTCGTCACCGACATGGTCGTGCTACTCGAGGATGCGCGTATATGACAAGTTCGGGAGCCTGATTCCCTCGACGCCACTCCGAGCCGACACCGAACCTCGAGGACTTCATCACGGAACACCAAGGCTTCCTCCCCGGAACCACCATGACCGTCTTCAAGGATCGGAGGAACGAACCCTGAAGCCCGATCCCGGCGCGCCCGAACCCGTCGAACACCAAGACTCTCGGGGTCGCCAAGTTCTCCTTCCGGAAGCATCGACGCCGTGCGACAAGACCTACTTCACGGATTCGTAGGACCCCGGTACCCGATCCACTCAAGTTCGCCATCGACGACAAGAACGACACCGACCCGGAAGCACCGTTTCGCCCCCGACACCAAATCAAGTCCGTCTTCCCGGAACGCCAAGACCCTAACCCCCCGGAGCCCGAGAACGACCCCGGAGGCCGAGAATGACCCCGTCAAAACCCCGGACCCTGGACCCTGTCGAACCCCGAACCCCGGACCCCCCAAGATCGTCGAGTCCCCTAATGTGTGAACCCCTTCCCGGAACCCTATTTTTTATAACATAACAACTTGTTGCATATTTAATTGTCATCTCGCATGCATATCTGTGGTTTGGGGGCCTTATGCCGATTCACCTAATAATTAAATATGGGGCCCATATGCGGGCAAATCTAGTCTCATATCGGCCTCATTTAAACTTGTGTAGCGAACCGGTATCTTCCCTTGCCTTGTTATGAACAACACTTAAATTGCGGGGATCTAAATAACATGAACCACCTAATTAATTACCGGGACCCCGGTTCCGCTTAATATGACCTAGTTGCATCGCACCTTTGCCATGTCATGAATCATACATGCATCATGCCGATCTTCTGCCGTGTATTAAATATTGCATCCGGCGTTTCTTCTAGTGTTTTGCTTCTTCGCGGATAAGGCCGTTGAGTTGATGTGAGCTTCGCCCCGATCTTCGGTTGAACCTTCGACAATGTTTTCAGGCGAGCATCTCTCCCTTTCTACCTATCTTACTTTTATAGTATTTACTCCCCTCCTGTTGATCTATTGCTATCCGTGTTGCGATGCTTTAGTTTCCGTACCTGTGATATCCCTTGCAGCCATATATTGCCTTGGACACCTCCTATTACTTGTTGATTGGTAGATAGTTGGACTTGCGCGTCGTAGTTGCTTGCTCAAGTGCTGTTGTGTGTCGTCATATGCCACAGTTGCTGATGTACTGCCTAATGTTGATGTTGGAGATGATGCTAGTTTTACTTATCGTCACTTTAATTCCTGTTTAACAACTAAAATTGAAATAAGCAGAGGCATCGGTGGGTGATAGAAAATATTTGGTTTCCGAACGCCCACTTGTGTCCCGTAAGACCCCGAGTACTTGATACATGTTCCTTGATTTATCGCGCTATCCACATCCGGGAGGTATATGGGACCCCCCTGAGCCAGAGCTTGATTCATTCTTATTTCTTGGGGCCACAAACTAGTTTGGGGCTTTATTACTATCCTGTACTTATGCCATGTTTTACTGCTTTATTTACGATTGTGCGAGGTACTGCACACTGTACTGTTTAGGATCGGGACACGATTCCGCGGTGTCGACAAGCCCCGTTTGGGGTTCCCAGTCGTTCACAGCCGTATTACCCAGACCTTGAGTCCGTCTCGGAGCTAGCTTACTTCGTTGCGGGTAGCTTAATGGGGTGGCCCCCTGAAATATTTCTGAATCCTGTGATTGCTTTGTCGTGAAGGCCTCGTTGGGTTTTGATTTGGTTTTTCCGAGGTTGATCGAGTGTGTGTTGCTATTGGTGCACCCCGGCCGGGTAAAACTTTCTGAAAGCCGTGTCCGCGGATATGGACGACTTGGAGCACAGTTTCTCGATCATAGACAAGCATAACTAAAGTTTACTGCTATAAATTTGACTTATAATGACTAGTAATCAGCTTCACTATAATGGATTGGCTAATTAATACTGCCCACAATTGCTTGTTTGGTTGTCGCTTGCGACAAAAGTATCTGACTAGTAAGTATTGCAACTACAACGGAATGGCTGAATAAAAGTACCAACAACTGCTGGGTTTTGGGTTATCTCATGCTAATTGTATCTGACTAGTAAGTGTTGCCACTATAACGGAATGATTAATTAAAAGTGCCCACTGCTTATTTTATCAGGATGATTATCTATACCTGACTAGTAATTGCTGCAACGACAACTGAATAAGTAAAACTGCCAACTGTGTGAGTTCCTCGGTTGACTTCCTCGTTTGGTCTCGAGGGGGAAACGCCAGGATGGGTTTGTTTGATGATAGTATCAGGTTGGTTCCGCATAGGTCTTTCTTACCCCTCTCCGATTGCCGACAGTTGTATCGAGTCTCTATAGGTAGTTTAGTGCATGTTGCCGCTGCCGCTCAGTCCACCATACCTATGTAGGCGAGGACCGCCGAATTCTAGCCTCGCCGTGTACTGGCCTCAGTACTGACGCTCCTTCTTTTTCCTTTGCCCTTTGTCGGCACCCCTTTTGTTTAAGCAGGTTTTGAGATCGACGCCGTTAGCAGGGTTACCCTTCCGGCTTGGCCTGGGCAGGGTTATGGACGCCATTGGTTATTCTTCAGGGCTCTTAGCCCCATTTGCTTCTTGTCCGTAGTCGGACGCTCTACCGTTTTCAAGGTGATTTGGATCTTGTATATTATATCTGTATTCTTGACTCTTGAGTCGCTGTTATATATATCTGTTCTGTGGGTCCCATCGAGGACTGTTGTGTAATGTTATTACTTCGTTTTCCACCCGCACGAAAGTGCCTGGTGGGCACCTTTGAATCGTTTCTATGCGGGTTTGGCGAATTTTGCTCAAACTTGCATAGGTCCGATTCTGAGGGTGTTACACAAAAAGAGAAAGGTTCCAACAAGAAACCAAACTCCCCAAACTTCTCATGATGGCACAAAATACCAAAACGAAAAGATTGAGGTTCCAAGCACATAAAACCCGATATGGATCAAACAAAGAAGCATAAATATGAGTGTTCTAAATAATATAGGAGAGCTCCCCCATGGATAGTGCATTATATAGAATTTTCCTTTTGAATGCAAAATGCACACAAATGGGATCATCACTAGTACCTACAATAAATACAACACAAGAGGATACCAATAGAATAAGAAGATCCACAAAAAGCAAGGAAGGCTTGAGAGACAACATAAAACATTTTCATAGCCAAGGATAGGATAAAGTTAAACAAAGGCCAACGTGAATATGATCAATAAATTCTACCATAAATTGAGTACTCATTGTCCAAGGACAAGAAATATTGGGAATAATTTTCCCAAGGTAGCTAGCATGGATATCCAAGATCATAGTCACAACAAGAAGCATATAACAAAAGATAAGAATTAAGCATGATACTTCGAACAAGATTCTTGGTAGCTTACAATAGTCACACAATCACTAGTGATTAGAGTAACTTGAAGTAAATGGTTTCCATGATGATATAGAGATCTAAATATGAGGAAACACATACCAAGAAACACTCTCATATACAAGATCCAAAATATGATCAACAACAACATTCAAGCAAATTGGAACTTGTATGAGCAAATGTGTCACATAGGTGCTAGATAATTATCATTATCAATTCTAAGTGACACAACCTCGAATATTCACATTTTCTAGGATTGTAATATGCACTAAGCATATGACTCCCCCATAATGTGATACTACCATAAAACCAACACGAGGCAAAATGATACAAATAGAGATAATTAATGGACATTATAAAATTAAATTTCTCATGAGAATTATACCACATAGAGACTAGACAATAATCCAATATAAATACTAGGTGGTATTCCTCATGTACACACAATTTTTAGGATTATGTAATGCCCAAGCATAACACTCCCCCAAAGTGGGATAATCCATTAATCTCTCAAAAGAGCCAAAAAAGATACCAACTATAACCAAGTAAGGCTCAAACACAAGAAACACACATACATGGAGTGCCACCTAATCATACACAAATATGCTTGATATCTCAAGATAGTTAAGTGGAAAGCACAACATGTACACAAGCATGGAAGATACAAAACCAACACATGCACAAGGGGGCGAGTAACTTTCAATGAAATGAGTTAAGCATATGTTACCGCAAGGAGGAACATTGGAAATATAATAGGAGCAATATAATCCACATGACTTAGCTTGACAAATATAATAATGAAGATCCCTCAATTCTTCATGAGGTAGCCAAGTCTCCAAAGCCCTCCAACACACACCTATTGATCAAGTTTTGGCTTGTTGGTTCCCAACCAAGTTGGGTCCTAATAAGTTAGTCACAATAGGCTTGGCAACCCAAATGGTTCTTTTCTTGACACCACATTGGGCACCAACAAATTTGGCAAACACATTGCCAACCTCATTCATACAAAGAGAATAAGCATCATCAATAATGATAGGGTTGGATGAGGAGATACCGATAGTGCATGAGGAAGAAATATGCCCCTTCTCACGGCATATGTAGCAAGTTCTACTCTTGCCATCTTTCTTCTTAGGTGAAGCCACAACTCGAGGAAGAGCTCGAGTATTCCTCTTAGGAAGAGGCCCATTAATGACTTGAGGTGGAGCTTGAGGCCGCTTCCCTTGTTGCTTCACACTAAGAGGCTTTTTCTTCAATGGGCAAGATCTAACATGGTGCCCTTCTTCCTTGCACTTGAAGCAAACAATGTTGGCCGGATTCTTGACTTGATCTTGGCCATTCTTCTTGTTGTCCTTGTGCTTCAACTTGATAGTGGACTTGTTCTTGACATTGGAGTTGAATCCAAGCCCACTCTTGTCATTGGGGGATTTTTGCACACTCAAGATTTTGTTGAGTGTGACCTTCCCTTGATGACCCTTTTTCAAGTCATTTCTCAAAGAAGTGACTTTAGCCTTGAGCTCTTTGATTTCCTCTACATGGTTAGTTTCAACACAAGTACTAGAGGAAGTAGATGCTACATTGTTAGAGCAACAAGGCATGGAATGTAATTCATCATGAGATATAGCATGGTTGTGAGAGGATGAATTACAAGGACTAGCACATGGCAATATAACATTTGAAGTAGATATAGTGCTAATGTCCACATGAGGCCCACTAGATGTTACCTTTGACATGATGGCCTCATGAGCTACCTTTAGCCTACCATGGGAGACTAGAAGATCCTCATGCGAGCTCGAGAGCTTAACATGACTTTCTTCTAATTTCCCATAGTTGCTAGTTAGCAACGCAAGTTGAGCCTTTAGCTCAACATTCTCCTTTAAAGTAGATGCTTCACAAGAAATAGAGTTAGTAGCACAAGCATCATCACTATTTTCAAGAGGTGAGGGCAACTTGGCAAGCTCTTTTGAATATGAGGCTTTAAGTTGCTCATGTGACTCGGTGAGTTTGATGAGCTCACCCTTTATGACCCTAGAGCCATTTTTGAGGTGCTCAAAATCCTCAAGGAGTTTAGCATAAGCAACTTGAGTCTCATCATTTTTATTTTTGAGATCACTTGCCACCTCAAGATCTCTATCATGAGATTCCTTTACTCTAGATAGCTCTAAAGCAAAGGTCTCCTCAAGAGATTCCTTGGTGGTTTGTTCCTCTTCAAGAGCTTTATTTAGGTTTGTAATTATATTAGCATACTCATGCTCAAGACTACACATTTTATCAACGTTGTTATCATGCACCTCAATTTGTGTTTCTAACTTATTAATATGTTCTTTGCTCTTAAAAGCAAAGTCCAAGACTTCAACAAAGTTAGAACAAGCAATATCCTTTTTAATAAGGGCACGATAAACAATCTCACCCTTCTCATATAAATCATCAATATCAAGCTCTTCTTCCACATTATCCACATCCTCCTCATCACAAGAGGTAATGGGTTCCAAAGTAGGAGTTACCTTAGAATCCCTAGCCATAAGGCATAGGTGGGTACCGGAAGAAGTTGAAGATGAGATTGCATTTGTGGCTTCATTCAAAACCATGTCTTGGCCCATAGAATCTTCGGTTTCCTCTACATGGTTAGCAACACAAGCACTAGAGGAAATGGAAGCATTTTTATCATGGCAACAAGACAACACAAGCATATAATCATGAGATTTATTCAAGTCATTTCTACATGATATGCAAGGACTATTAACACAAGCATGTAAGGAGTTTGTAGTGCTAGAAGTGTTAAAGTCCAAAGATAGATCATTGCAACTAGATAGAGATGAGGGATTACAAATAGTAAGCACACTATCCAAATTGCAATTTCTATCACCACTCACCATATCATTACCTTGTGAAAAGTCACATGTTGGTGAAGTGGTAGAGGATGAGAACTCATCTCGACCGGAAGTGGAAGCAACACAATCATCCTCAATAATGTTGGACACAACATATTTATCTTAAAGTTTTGTCCATAACTCATGAGCGCTCCAAAAAGGAATGATTGAAGATATAAATACATAGCTCAAAGCATTAACAAGCACATTAAAAGCTTGAGCATCGAGATATAAGTTTTTCTCATCCTTACTAGATATATTTTTGAAATCCATTGGAGGAGAAAAACCTATACCTACAATACGCTCCAAATTTGGGTCCATGTCCAGAAAATGAATGAGCATGTGATTTTTCCATATATCATAATTTGTGCCATCGAATATGAACATGTCATTGTGCACTAATCCTCTAGCCGACATCTTTACTCTCAAGGCGGTGAAGCCTAAAATGAGAGACCGGGCTCTGATACCAATTGAAAGGATACGGATGTCGCCTAGAGGGGGGGTGAATAGGCGATTAAAACTTTTCTTAGAGTGGCTTCAACAAAGGCGGAATAAAACTAGTGTTTACTTTGTAAAGCATAACCTAGAAACAACTAAGGTTTACCTATGTGCACCAACAACTTATGCTAAGCAATACAAGCAACAAAGTAATAGCAAGATATATAGTACTTCAAGCACGAAGGCTATCACAATGTAAAGTGCATAAGTAAAGAGCTCGGGTATAGAGATAACCGAGGCACGCGGGGACACCGATATTTTACCGAGTTCCTCCCAACATGGAGTACGTCTCGTTTGGAGAGGGGGTGGTATCAAACCACCAACGCCACAAAAGGCCTCCCTTATTCTCCGGTGAATCTCACCCCAATGGGATCGATCCACGCTTCCACTATCGGTGCACTTGTCGGTGGCAACCGGAACCTCTCAAAAGGTTGGGGCACAACTCCACAACTTAATTGGAGGATCCCAACAAATGCCACAAAAGGTCTCAACAAATGCCACCAAGGCCACAAAACCGTCTAGGGTTCCAAGAACCCAAGAGGGACAAGCTCCAATGAGCAATTCAAACCAAATCCTCCAAGGAGAACTCAAACCGATGCAACAAATGCAAATGGAAAGAACACCACAACGATGCTCAAATCCCTCACTCTCAAGTTCCAACAAAGCTACTAAAGCTATTGGGGGAATAAGAGAGGAGAAATTAAAGAGAGACACAAAATCCCCCAAAATCTAGATCCCCAAAGATACCCTCACAAAGAGATGGTTTGGTTTGGTCAAAACGTAGATCTAGATCACCTCCAACAACCCCTCAAATATATGCAAGAATCAATGGAGGGGTGTGTAGAAATCAAGCTTAAAGAGTAAAGCAAATGGGGGCAAAGCTTGGACAATAAAAGGAAAAAGAAGTAACCCTAAAAGACCAAGATGCAAAGCTATTTAAAGAGAGAGGCCAAATCTGCCCGTTGGGGCATTTTCCTGGACAGACCGGTACTACCGGATTTAACCGGTAGTACCGGACCCAACAACCATACAGCGAGCGAGCAAAGAAATTGGGGCGAGCGGTCAACGCGGCGGCAGGCCAGCTGGGCCCCAGCGCGAGGTGGCAGGCGCAGCGCGCGCGTGCAGCTGCAAGCGAAGCGGGGCCAGCGGGCAGGCGTAGCGCAGGCACGCATGCAGCAGCGCAGGCTCGCATGCAGGCCAGCTGGGCCCCAACGCAGGCTCGCGTGCAGCAGCTCGCATGCAGCATCGCAGGCTCGCGAGGCAGAGCTGCAGCCGCGGGCGGCGCGGCCCGCGCAGGAGGGGCGCGGCGGGCCCAGCGTACAGCGAGGCGGCAGCAGGCGGGCAGACGCGCGCGGCAGCAAAGCAATGGCGCGCGTGCAACGAGGCGAGTCAACGCGCGCGAGGCCAGGAACTTAGATCTTGATCTATTTTGGAAAAATAACTGGGCCGACCGGTACTACCGGCCCACCCGGGCGGTACTACCGGGCCGGCCGGTACTACCGTAAATAGATATCTAGCAAGGCAGAAAAAAAACGGACCGTTTTGAGGCCCGGGCGGTAGTACCGGCCCGTACGGGCGGTACTACCGCTCGGCCTAGAAAACAGACAAATAGGCAAATATTCAAACAACAATAACTTTTGATTAAAAGCTCCGATTGACCCGATTCAAATTGCGTTGGATATAGGACGACAAGGGCTTCCCAATAAAAGGTGAAAATATTGATTATCACCAAGTGAGAAAGTATCAAGTAGAATAATGTGATATACCTCACTTGGTGAGAAACCGAAAAGCCGCATAAATCAAAATCACAACAAGATATATATGAGAGATCCGATTTTGATGAACAAGAGCTTGTTATGGAGATTACTACAAGCTCTATATCCTCACATGGATAAGACCAATCAAAAACGATGATGCAAGTATGCAAAGGTTTGAGTTCTCTCCGAACGATGTGACCGAATTACTCATTCGAGAGCCCCTCTTGATAGTACGGTTATCTATCCTAAACCCGGTCTCACACACATAACATGAGACCGGAAAAAGGGAAAACCTATCGAGATTATACCTTTGCCTTGAGCATTCCACTTGAGCTCGATGTAGACGGTCTTGCCCTTCTCAAGATGGAACGCCTTTCTTAATTCCTCATCATCGACCTCGCATATTGAGCTTGCCCAACATATCTTCTTTGCAATTCATTGACCTTGAAGCCAACACATGCTCCAAGCGATGTCAATGGATAAATCCTACAAGTATAACTTAATACACACATTAGTCCATAAAGATTATCATTAATTACCAAAACCACACATGGGGGGCCAACATGTTCTTTCACTGTTTTTGATAAACTTACTTATATGATGCAGATGAACGGTCGGGAATGGATGTACGATGATAAATGAATTCTCTGCCGCGGCACAAAAAGTGACCAAAATGCTGCCGTGGCAACAAAAGTTGCCAGAATGAATTCTCTGCCGCGGCAGAGAAATGTGTCAAATCTCTGCCGCGGCAGAGGGTTCGTGTTATGAACCGGGACGGTTGCTCCTCCCCCCTTGCCCTCGCCGCGGCCACGTGTGCGTCCTTTTGTCCCGGTTGGTGGGGCAACTGGGACTAAAGGTTGGGGCTTTAGTCCCGATTGCCCCGTCCCAGTTGAGGAACCGGGACTAAATCCCCTTACCAACCGGGACACATGGGGCTGTTTCCACTAGTGGTGCTAATAGCAATTACACTCTAGCCAAAAAAAAAAACCCTACAAAATTGACCTTATGTTAGTATAATTTTTCTGACATATAATTCATATTTTATTGACCAACTTTATGGTCATTTTTTTTTCTTAAGTTATGTGTTAGTCTAATAAACCAAAATAGAGTTAGTAGTACTTGTAGTTGTAGATAGGAAGAATGAATCTTCCTCGGAGAAAAAAAGCACAGCAGTAATAGTACTGTGCGATCAGCAGATATTAGTAAGATCTTCACGAGTGGTGAAAAATACCTACTCTACAAGCTGTCAGGCTATGGTAGAGAACTTTCTGATGTAACGTGCGCATATACTACCTTGAGAAGAGAATTATTCACGGTTGAATTGTCCATTGGCCATTGCTATAGATGAGATATATAAGTATTTTGACTATGGATGAGTCCTTGACCCAGCCCATGCATGTCGCCAGTTTCTGATGAGCATGGGCCGTCCGGCTGGCTAAATGTTCACGGCCGGAGACAAGGTCCACCTGGCCACTAAACTTGAAAAGAGGAGAAAAATGAGGATGATAGTACTAGTAGAATCGATCGTCTTAATGTGCATGTAGTAGTAATAGCTACAATGCCGATGGAGACGTAACTTAACTTCAGATTTGTTTGGCAGGGGAAACGCCGAAACGGTGATGCAAAATTTATGGTGTTTGGTTCCAGCCACAAATTGCCAAGCTAGTAGTAGTATATGTTTGGTTGTTATCACACTTTAGAGCTGTCACACTTAATTATTTGTTGGATCCACATGTCTTATCTACACTCTTGTGGTAGCTGAAACCAGGCTTTCGTCCGCTTTATAAATAGATCCACAACAGAGTACTACTCCTCAGGATCAGCAACCGTGAAGCGCCGTACCACCGCTCACAACGGCCGAAGGGATCCATACAGGTGCACTCGATCCCGCTGCTTAAATAGCGGGTACCACAACTGAAGGTAAGCTAGAAAAGCAAAAAAACAGAGTCAGATGTCCATCGCGGGAAGATCTTCTCGATCACTATTTTATTACGAATGTTCCAAAGAGTCCAGGTAAGGGCCACAAACACTAGCCAGAAGAGGTGGCGACGTCCTCCTGGGCGGTTTGCCTCTGTCTCCAGAAACTCACCGAGATCCTGAATTGCCAGGCAGGGCCCAGGGATTTCCAGATAAAGCTCCACAGAAACTAAGCGGTAGATCACGTAAACATTATGTGGTAACAGGTCTCCGGGGTCCCACATAATGGATACATCCCATCGCCAAGGCCATTACGCTTCGCCACCTCTACCTCTGAGGGGAGTCGATCCTGTAGCAATTGCCAGGAAAATCCTCTGACTCAGGGGTATTGGGGCTTTCCAAAGATGGAACGTCCACGGGAGCTCCGGACCCTAGTAAAGGGTCCTATACGTCGAACTAACTGAAAATGCTCCCAAACCAGAGTAGCGCCACGACACCTCGTCCCTCCCAGATGAGAGGGACGGATGAAGGGTGCCTCGCAAACTCCCGAAGTCATCCACTTCGACGTTGCTAAAGGTTCTCCGAAACGGGATGTTCCAGATGCCCCTTGCTCCGCCTCAGCCACTAACAGCATAGGATGATAGGATCTGCGCAAATAGCGAAAAACGCAGGAAGCTCCTGACATAGAGGAGTCCCCTAAAGCCAAGGATCCAGTCGGAAGAGGGTCTCTCGGTTGTTACCTACGGTGAAGAGAATGCCCCTCCTAGTAGTCACACTTGTCAAAACATAGGCTTGGCAAACTTTGGCTTGGAACCAAATAAACCCTTAGCTAGTAGTTAAACCAGAGATTAGTAACCCTTGGCTAGTAATAAAACCAGAGATTAGTAGTAGTAGTAGTCTAGTACTTTCTTTGTTCTATAATATAATACTTTAAGTTATATTTTTTTTTAAATAAATGTATCTAGACGCTTTTTAGTATCCAAGTTATATTTTACAACACATGGGGCAGCTAACAAAACTGTCGGTAGGCGAGGGCAGTTGGCCAGTGGCTCGTGGTTCCTCCGTAGCCAAGCTCGGAAAGCGAGATCGAGGAGGCATCCATGCACATGCATGCTGCATGCTTGACATGGCTTTTGCTTAACCGTGTTGTCGATTCGACCGTACAGCGTCGGCATCTAACTTTTCTCACTCCCAAAACTGTTCCGTTTTTCATGGGGAACGTTCGTTACATAGTTACAGTGAGCGGGATCGGTATACCTGGCCCTCGTGTGAAAAAACGCGCGATTCCAACTCCCCGGCCGGTTCAACCCAAACTCAAAGTCCACCATAGTAGGTGAAACGATGATGTAATCTGATCATATTTTATGGCATATATGCGAGCTATGTGCACCGTGAGTGTGCTTTTCTTGCTATAAATACAGCCCGGGAACGGCGATCCTCCCATCATCCACCACCACACAAGCTCAAGGCACTACTATCTAGCCAAGCTAACTAATACACCACATTCTGATTCAGTGATTCCATCATGGCAGCGCGCGCAACCGTGATCGTCTTCTCTCTCGTGCTGGCGCTGGCCTTCGCCGGCGGCGCGTCGGCGAAGCTGTCGGCGGGCTTCTACTCCCGCTCGTGCCCGGGCATGCTCACGGCCGTGAGGTCGGCGCTGCACCCGGCGATCGCCAGGGAGCGGCGCGTGGGGGCCTCCATCGTCCGCCTCTTCTTCCACGACTGCTTCGTCCAGGGCTGCGACGCCTCGCTGCTGCTGGACGACGCGCCGGGCCTCCAGGGAGAGAAGAACGCCACACCCAACAAGAACTCTGCCAGGGGCTTCGAGGTCATCGACGCCGTCAAGGCCGCCGTCGAGAAGGCCTGTCCGGGCGTCGTCTCCTGTGCCGACGTGCTCGCCATCGCTGCAGAGGAGAGCGTCGTCTTTGTAAGTATATAGTAGACACGCCGTGGTGTGGCGCTCCGACGTACGTACGTGCACTTGAACTGAAGCTAACTAGCTGTGACATGTGTACGTGCAGCTGGGTGGCCCGAGCTGGGAGGTGAAGATGGGGCGCAGGGACTCCACCAAGGCGAGCTTCAACGGCGCCAACAATGACATCCCGCCGCCGACTTCGGGGCTCGCAAACCTCACCTCACTCTTCGCCGCCAAGGGGCTCTCCCAGAAGGACATGGTCGCGCTCTCAGGTACAGTACATATATAGGATACATGGATTAACCTTCTTTCAGATACTAACAAAAATTACTCGTACTGCTTTTTTACATTGATCTAGTCTCATTCTCACTGCATCGGTGAGTATTACTTGTTCCAATATTAATAACCAACATAGGTAATCAGGTGAAGCAAAGAAAATTTCAAAGTGGAGTGGTAGGTAGCTTTCGTATAAGCAGTAACAGCTGGTATCAAACAACGAAACTGATGATAGCTAAGTTTTGAAATTTCTGCATAAGACATTTCACAAGGGTACAGATTACACGTGATCAGTTCCAGGGTTGGTGACTATCTAGTTACCATTGACCTTATCCCTGGTCGGCTTGCTTTCAAATTAAGACTAGACAAAATCTGGCATATGTTCCTTGCTACTAAAACAACATATTCGCTAGCTATGCAAGTTGGTGAAGGATTGGTATGGAAGCAATGAGAAAAAAAACTACTTCAAGGTAACCTGACTTGGCCTTTATATATCACCTTGTTCCAGGAGCACACACGATCGGCCAAGCCCGCTGCACCAACTTCAGGGACCACATCTACAACGAGACTGACATCGACGCCGGCTTTGCTCGGAGCCGCCAGTCAAACTGCCCTCGCACCGCCGGCTCCGGCGACAACAACCTGGCGCCGCTTGATCTGCAGACCCCAACCGTCTTCGAGAACGCCTACTACAAGAACCTCGTCCAGAAGAGGGGCCTCCTGCACTCCGACCAGGAGCTCTTCAACGGCGGCGCCACCGATGTGCAGGTCCGGGGGTACGTCGGCAGCCAGAAATCCTTCTTCAAGGACTTCGTGGAGGGGATGATCAAGATGGGGGATGTCACGCCCCTCACGGGGTCCAGTGGGCAGATCAGGAAGAACTGCAGGAGGATGAACTAAAAGACTGAAATCCTAATACTCCCTCCGTCCCGAAATAGATGTATTAGATTTATCAAAATTTAGATGAACATATATACTAAATAGTGTCTAGATTCATCCAAATTATGATAATTAGAGACATCTATTTAGGGACGGAGGGAGTAGTATATAGGATTTGATCGTGCACATGTTCATTCTCCTTCAATACTGTTTCTGCAATTGTCAATTGATGTACGTTGTGCCAATTTTTTTGAATAATAAAAGTTCTACGGATCACCCAAGAAGTACCCCTATCTTTTATAGCCAGACATTATTTGTGATGAATAGCTTACACCATGAAAAATACACCAAGGCGTGTGAAAGATCTGCACATACAAGCAGACAAGGCTAGTAGCTGTGTATTGGGCCACGTCAAATTGGACATTAGTTGGTCATCTTCCACGTTTAGACTTGTCAAGCCATGAAGCAACTTGGACAACTACTCTTAGCACTGTATTGAGAAGATCTGGGAATAAATGGGGGTTAGCATTTATGCCCATCTGGTCCTGGATGCTACATACAACTTGGGCAACTACTCTTAGCACTGTGGCTCAAGTTAACATGACCTTAACGCGTGCAGAAATAATCAAATTAGCTTGCATATCAGGATTCTGATTTCCCAACTCAAAACCACATAGACCATAAACAGTTGAGAGAACATTTTACCTGGCATATCAATCACAAGTCACAGAGCACACAGTGGTAAAATCTGCAAGCATGTAAACCTACCGCCAGCTGTAGGAATTTTCCATGTAACACAGAGAAACTATTGAGACAGAAAAGAACATCAATCAGCTCAGAAATCAATAATTCTTGCCAGCATGAAGCTTTGTACGCATTAACGCATGGCAAATACCATGCAATGTAAAACCATTGTCATGAGATCGCAGCTAGCTAGTGAAATCACAATATCACATGGAACACAGGTACAGTGGTGCGTAATTGCCAACCAAAAAAAATCATTGCAACAGAATGGTAGTCGTGAGCATCAACGATGGTACTACTAACTTCGACACGTGAGCTAAATGCTAATCATGCTAGCAGAACTAAGAGGCTGGAATGGTGTCTTGCATGTACATACTTGGGAGTTGATCAACAGAACATTAATAACTTCCAGAGCAATTTACTTTGCAAGATGGAATACATAGCTGTGACTTACTGACTTCAGTAGTTTGCAAACGGGTCGCCAAGAGAAAAATTAGATCCTCTCTTGATGCTCCGGGTGTAACCTCCTTCAGGATCAGAACAGCTAGTGACCAGCACTGAAGAGAACCTCAAACTCACCACTTTGGACTGCACCTCTTCGATCGAAGTGAAACTGGTGGCCACCAGAATCACCACCTCCCTCAGTGCCAGTGCGCTCTCAAGGAAGTATCTGAGGAAGGCGAGCTCGTTTCGATCCCCTCGGAAACCATGGAGAACCAGCAGCTTGATGCTTGCCCGAATGCATTCTATGGTACCAGACTCGTGCCAGAACTTCAGGTTGAGCTTGCCAGTGGATTGATCAGTGTCTCCAGACTGAAAATTTGATGAAGTCAATGCCATGCAGTTCATCAGGTACTGCTAGCAATTAGCAATATGATGCAAATGAATTCCAAAAGAAGTGCCTGGGGCTTCACCTTGATGTGGAGCGTCTCAACACTCGGAAAGCATCTGAGAATACTGGGAATCATCTTGGCATCATTGCGGACCCCAAAACAAACCTCCAATGCCAGGATTCTCACACTTGGTACCATGGTGCTCAGGCTCACCCTTGTCGTACCCTGCAATTGCAATTGCAATCAAAATCTCATATATATATACTAATTGGAGGCTCCTTCCACACCACCACAATGATCTTAGGACATGTTCTATTTAGACAGTTCGATTTTGATTTTGTGGTTGTCAATAAACGAGAAAAATAGGCTGATACGTGTTAACTCGGACGCCTGCCGCTCACCAAACGAAAAGCTAGCCTATGTACATAATTACTGTACAATCAGGAGATGGATGTGATTAATCTGGACTATTAAATCCATTCACCAGCAAAGGACTTAACTAAAGGTTGCCAGTACTAATATGTCTTTGTTCTACTGTCTCGTATATTAAAACAAACCTGAAAATATTATGTCTATTTTCAAAATTCTAAAATTTGCAGATGCACACTTAATCTTTTTTACTTTCCCCAGTTTGATAAATAGGTTTTTTTGTTCATCATTTTTACCGATAGCAGAATACTGCTAGATAATATGTCATCTAGCATGAGGATATTAATTCGGCCTGCTGTAGACATCAATTCAACAGAAAAAAACAGGGAAAGAATGACTAACGCAATAAGTTTAAGTAAATCTAATGCTTCATTTGTTTCTACCATATTAGAGGGTATCTGTTCAAAATGGCAAATGGGCAAGCTTTCAAGATAGAGTTGCTCGTGCAAGATGAAGAAATTGATGCCAGTGTTGGTCATATGTGACAGTGCCCTGAAGGCGATGGTTCAGTTAATTCCTATCTTCTCCACACGATATCTAAGCATCAGATGATACAAAGGTTATATTCTGTTTCGATCAACATGTCAGCACAAGTTGCACTGTCAATATTTGAAATTTATATCTAATAGAAAAATTGTTTCAGTCAACACACTAAAGAGCATCCTAATATTTATATTTGAGCTTTGCTTCAGTACACCCCCATAGAAAACTTCAAAAATTCTGATGCAGACCGAAGTGGAGATTTAAACTTACTCTTTTAATAAAAAAGGGTAGTATAATCTTTTGCACCCAAATTAATCTGTTTGAAATTTTGAATGCAGACTGGTGCAGTATTAGTAGCTCTGCCGAGGGTGGACGTGCTGCAGGCTGGCAGCTGGCTATAGGGCACAAAGGCTTCGTTTAATTCTACCTGCCGTCAGCGATCTGACTTTATCCGGAAGCTCTGATCTTTGCAGTCTTGTAACCTGCAGTAATGGGGCCGCATAGAGTTCTTTGACTGAAATTATGCATCAGCTTCTGTCCTATTTCAGAATTGACTGCTGAAAAGACTACATACTCCATCTAACATCATTATTAATCAAGTAGGCTCCCATCTTTTCTAGTGTAATTATCGAACTGCAAGATGATACATCCAGCTATAGTTCCACCTACTAGTAGTCAATTGAGAGGCTGATTTATGGCCTCCATGTGGGCAACATATATCGGCAGGTCACCGAGCAAGGTTCTATCACTAATTGTTAATTAGGCAACATAATTAGCAATGATGATCCTTCATCCTAAGGTCATAAATTTTATGTCATTAGTTCCTCTTTCTCATGAGTAAAATATAAATACTATTTACGCCAAAAAATCAATAGGTGAACATTGCTCGTCATGATCGCAAAAGTGTTGATGTGTCTGCAATTATATGTAAACTATTTGCATGCCACCCTAAAAGATTTATCCATATGTTAAATAAACCCTATTTCTTAAAACTCCACACATCTATTGATGTTCTATTTTTGTTAACACTTATGTGTTTTTTTGAATTATTTGTGTACCAACTAAGATACTTAAATTTGCATTGATTGTTTATGAGTTTAGAATGAATAAGGGAAAGATCAGGCACCTTGATGACGGTGTTGCCGACCTCTAGGACTTGAGTTCCTGGGTCCAACTCCAAGCATCCTAACAAGTGCAGCTTGGGGGCATAGCCAATCTTGACTTTGGTGCAGCTGTCGTTAGGGATACAAGCTTCCGAAAGGATGAGCCGCTCAAGGCTTGGGGCGTCCACCACGAAGATTTCTTCAAAGAAGCACCCAATGAGTAGGACGCACCGAAGGCTCTGACTGACAAGGCGGAGGCGAAGCTTGAACAGATTGGTTTCGACATAGAGCGTCTCCAGCACGGGGCTCCTGTCAAGGATGTAGTCCAGATCCTTGCTCTCCATGAAGATGCCGCAGAGCCCGAGCTCCCGGAGGTTGGGGAAGGAGGTGGCGCGCGGGAGGTCGGCCGTGTCAGGGAACTTCCAGAGACCGAGGTAAAGGCTGGTGAGGGTGGTCATGTCTAAGAAGGTGGCGGGGAGAACGATGTCGAGCGGCCACCGGCGGCTGATGAGGACGAGTTCCTGGATACCGTTGGCGGCGAGGAGCTCCAACCAGCGCGTGAGCGGGCCACGGAACTCCTCCATGTAGCTGCTGGTGAGTTGGACGCAGCGGAAGGGCCCCGGGTGCGCGGCGAGGACGCAGGAAACGGCGGAGGTGACGCGACGCGCGTCGGCACGAGCGCCTGCAGTGCCGTCTACGGGGAGGAGGTCGGCGTCGACGAGGATGAGTGGGGAGGAGCGCCAGACCCCGCGCCAGCGGCTGGAGAGCGCGGCAGTACGCGCGGCGTCCTTGACGGGGAGGCGGGAGACGATGTTACCGAGGAGCGCTTCGGGGAGGCAGCTGATGCGGTCGACGGCGTCGTGTGCGGGGAGGGCGAAGAGGCGAGCGGCGGCGGAGACGGGCGGGTCGGGGAGGATGTAGTGGATGCCGGAGAGCAAGCGGTCCAAGACGCCTTGGCGTCGGAACTCGACCGCCATCTCGGTGTCAATGGGGCCGATCGGCCCGAGAATGTCCATGGTCGCCGCCGCCGCCGCCGGAAGCGCCGCGATGGGGACAAGGGTTTGGAGCGCCGCGTGCTGTCACTGGAGTGGAGCAGGAACGGCAGAAGAGAAGCGGAAATGCTCCAGATTGTGGGAAGAAGCCAAGGTGGGCCCAGATGTTCAAGGCCCAAGGTCCTAAAACACGAATGTAATTTCAAAAGGAGATCGTTGGATGAAGAGTCAGAGTCCAAAATCAATGAGAAGTTGTATTCCTCCGTTCGAAAAAAGATGACGCAGATTCGTCTATGTGTTGAAATCTGCGACATTTAATTCATGATTTCATTATTTTCTCATATATAAACTGCAGATCCTAAGCCGTTCAAAAGAATTATGTAGTAAGTCAATTTATAACAAGTTCAACTTCACCATAGTGTAACTAAACTTAAGCTTGCTATAATATTGCATCTTGGGCCAAAACAGGAGGACTTGATGGCGTTTTTCAATCAGTTGCACATTGGGGATTTGCAAACAGAACTTTGGGTCATCACTTTACTTTCGAGAAAAGAAGATGCGGTACAAATTCAACAATATAGGTCAATTTGTTTACTTAATATAGATTTCAAAATATTCACTAAAGTTAGTACTAATTTTATTACATTGATTGCTCCAAAAGTTATTAGACCCACTCAATTTGCTTTCATGCCTAGACGACACCTCGAAAGGGTTATTGTTAACCATGAAATTCATAGAAAGAAAATGGATAGTATTTTTTAAAATTGATTTGAAAAGTCTTATGAAAGTGAAATGGTCTTTTCTTAAGCAAACCTTGTGGATGTAAGGTTTTGTGCCTGAGAAATTTTGGCTCATCGAGCAGTTTGTTGAAGGAGGGGAGTATTGGGATAAGGGTCAATGATGACATTGGCCCTTTTTTCAAACTAGGAAAGGCTTGAAGCAAGGAGACCCATTGTCGTCTATGCCTTTTAATATTATGAAGGATATACTTGCTATCCTAGCTGCAAGGGCAAAAGAGGACGTTCAAGTTGAAGGCATCATTGCACGTTTTATTGATGGATGTGTTCCTATTCTACAATACGCAGATGATAATGTCTTGTTTATGAAACATGACTTAATAAAAGTTGTGAATATGAAACGTATATTTTTTGCATTTTTGAAAAACTATCGGGTCTAAAAATCAAATTCAAAAAAGTTATTTTTTTTTTGGGGGAAGACAAAGGAGGAGGAACAATAGTAGAAACAAAATTTTGGTTGTGAGACTAGATCTTTGCCATTTAGGTACTTAGGACTATCTATTCAACGAAAAAAACTTAACATTTCATACTGGTAAACAATGAAGACCTGTTGTGAAGGAAAGTTGGGATGCTGGAAGCACAAGTTACTATCATATGGTGATTGACTTGTCCTTATTAATTCACTTATAACAGGTCTACCTATTTTTATGTTGTCTTTCCTGAAGATACCCGAGGGGGTAAGAAAGCAGCTTCATTTCTAAAGGCCTCTATTTTTCTAGCAAAGTGATGAGGCCAAACGTAGACTTACAAAGTGTAATATAATTTGTAGACTGAGGAGGAATTGGTATTGAGGTACTTGAAATTAAGAACAGGTGCCTTGTGAGAAAATGACTTTTTAAGTTGCATCGTGAAGAAGGGGTGTGGCAGGGATTGTTACGAAATAAATATCTTACTTGGAAGACATTATCTAAACACTAGTGCAGAGCCCCCCCTTTAACTCCGGTTGGGAGGGCCCTCTAACAGCGGTTCCCCAACCGCTGTTGAGGGTTCGGTGTTAGAGGGGGGAACCGGTGTTAAAGGGTGGCGCACGTGGGGCTGCCGCAGGCCTCAGCCCCCCTCTTTAACACCGGTTCGTATCTGGAACCGGTGTTAAAGGTTCTTCTGCCGCGGCAGAGATTTAGGCCGTTTTCCTGCCGCGGCAGGAAAACGGCCTAAATCTCTGCCGCGGCAGACTTCTGCCTCTGCCCCGTTCTGGGCGTATTTCTGCGGAAGGGGGGGGAGCGAGGGGAAATCGATCGGGAGCGGTATACTTATAAATCGTCATCGGTACATACGAGTACATGAATAATTAAGCAACTATTATTATACACAAACATCGTCATCGGCACATACATCGCCATCGGCACATACATCGTCATCGTTCATTTTGGTGGATATCTATAGAGTTCTCCGCCAGGCGTGACGACCTCATCAAGTATGAACCCCGCCAATTCCTCTTGAATGGCTCGTATGCGTTCAAATGGTAGGAGTTGGTCCCGCATCCGTTCGATCTGAATATATATGAAGAATGAGCCGTCAATATATATATAAGAATAAAACTCAACAAAATTGATGGTAATAAAATAATGTTGTGGACTTTGTTTACTTACTCTAAGTTGTTCTAGTGCGGCTTGGCCTGTCGCACATATCGTGTTGCGAATGAATTCGCAAACATAGTACCCACATAAGTTATTGTCGTGTCCTTGATGCGCGCACTTTACGAGAATAGAGAGTTCAATCAAAATAATAATCAATAAAGCATGATATAATGGAATTGGAAGCTAGCTAGTATTACTTACATTTTGGTCTACAAATTTTAGTTCTTCTGACCATTCACCCACGGCCCTGCCCGTGAACATTTTCCAAACCCTGTCCGACAAAGAAAATGGATAAAGGAGTAATTAATTACTTATTGTCACGAAAGTTGCCGATCTAGTGTGATAATATGATTGAAATTACCTCTGGAGCATCTCTCTAAAGTCTGCCCATAGCTCTTTTTCTTTTCGTAACGAGTCCATGACAAGGACTTTTCCTGAGTCGGGTTGAATGACTAGCAGAATAAAGTGGAACCTACGCACGCATAACTCATCATCAGTTACACTTAACATCGAGTAAGCCGAAACAGAATGTGTACAAGAGAGAGGGTAACAGTACTCACGAGAAGTTGTAAGGCAATAGTATTTCCCTTTTGGTTTGTTGTCTCAGTAAAGACTTTAGCAAGTAATCTTCTGTTTGACCGGGTTTGTCTCTTACCACTTCTTCATGAACTCTATTTGGGTCAACGAACCCAATGTCAGAAGGGCCTCCTTTCATGCATTCCATAACCTTTTTCCTGCATAATAGTATATACATATATGGTGAGCATATATATACATGCAATTAATGAAGTGAATGAGTTGAGATAAAAATTACAGAAATAGTACTTACACACAATAAAGGCTGATGGCAGATTTGTCGAGTTCCTTCTGATTGAATAGAAAATGCAAGTCTTGAATGTTGAAGTCGATCGCGTCGTCTCCGCACAAGAAAATCTGATCTCTTATATGCGCCGTGATCCATTCTTCTTTTCTCGTCTTGCAGAAATGAAGGTACCACTTGTGCAATTTTCGCATCTTTGTTGGTAGATTCTTGAGCTCCTCTTTCTTAACTAGATTCTTCCCATACTTCCATGGCTGTATGGGGTTGACATCGCATTTGGGCAAGTTGTCTCCCATGACGTTCAAGTATGCAATGTAAGTCATCCCCATCTCATTGGCCTTTCTTTGTAGCTCTGCCTCGTAATCATCTACGGGAGGAGCGTCCCGTTTGTCAAACATTTGGAGCGGGGCGCATGATTGGTTTTCCTACTCTCCGAGCATGGGAACTGTTTTCTGGGGTGCCTCACGACTGCTACTTTCAGTCTCCCTACGGCGCCTTGCATCCGCCTTCAAAATCTGGCGCTCGTAGTCCGGCACAAGTGGGGTTTCAGGTTTCAAAAGATTTTTGTAAAACTTCTCCACCACCGCCGGATCTATTTTCTCCTTTGGCTCGGCCCGTCTAGGTGCAAAGAATTTCTTGACCTGTTCTCCCGAGATCCTATTGGTCTCCTCGTCGCTGCGATTCCACGGTAAAACCGGCAATGGCTTGGCGGAAGGCTGCGGGACGTAGTTTTTTGAACTCTTTGGCGTACGGTTTCCTGCGGATTTCTTTGTGGCAGTGCTACTGATGCTCCTCGTGGCAGTGCTCTTCCGCTTACGCTGAGGAGATGGCTGAAGCACCGGAGATGGCTGACGGGCCGGAGATGGCTGCCGCGCAGGAGATGGCTAACGGGCCGGAGATGGCTGCCGCGCAGGAGATGGCTGACGGGCCGGAGATGGCTGCCGCGCAGGAGATGGCTGAAGCGGCTCAGACTGCTGACGCTGCGGAGACGGCGGGGGTGCCAGTGACCTCCAATTTGGAAGCACAATGTGTTCCTTCTTCCAAAGAATGGTTGTTTTCACTGCAAATTTGAGTTGAGTTTCCCCTTCACCTGTAGCATGGTCAAGCTGTGCTTCCTCATATTCCTTCACAACCTCATCCACCCCGACAATAGCATAGCCATCTGGAATCGGTCGGCAGTGGTAAGTTCCACCAGCTACAGGAGGTAAGGCATAGCCGACAGCCACCTTAATGGATAAGCCCATTAATCTCACATGCAGCTCAGCGTGTTCGCTCTCCGTGATCTCATCAACGGGGTATCGAGGACCCGTCATTTCAAGCGTTGGCTGCACGTTCTCCATGGAAGCCACACTGCTTTTCCGCGCAGAGTCTGGGCCGCGGGCAGCTTCCAATGCAGGCTCTTCATGCCGCTGAGATGGGTCGGTAGCTTGATGGCTCTGTTGTGCATTCACTTGCGTCTGCAGCGCCGCAAGTGCATGTTCTATCTGTGTCATCCGATCTGTACGCTCTTTTTCTTTTCTGCCGCGCCATCTGTAAGAGTCGCTCCAGTCGGCAAACCCATCCTTCCACATCATACCCCCTGTGCCTCGTGCATGTCCAGGGTGTTCTTTTTTACCGATGGCGCGTGTGAGCTGGTCATTCTCTCTGTCGGGATGGAAGATCCTGGCGGATGTTTCCTCGTATGCCGTGATGAGTTCAGTGACGGGTTTGGCAAGGATGGTTGGGAAGATACACAATCCTGTTTCTGGGTCCAACCTTGCCCCGATTCCGTAGAACCAAGTCTTTGCACGTAGGTCCCACCCATCTGTCTGGGGTGTGATCCCTCTCTCGCGCAGGGCCCTCTCAGCTTCCTCCCACTTAGGCCTCTGAGATATGTAGCCACCTGACCCCGTCCTCTGGTGATATTCCTTCTTCAGGGCATTAAGAGTATTGGTTTATGACCTCTTTTTAGCTATAGCACTTTTTTTATATGTCTCAAATTCGGGCCAGTGAGGTCTTATCTTCGCATAATATGCGTCTTCGAAATTTGGAGTCTCGCCAGCTTTGACAAATTTGTTCAATTTTGTCTTCCAGTTGCGGAAAGCCTCAGCCATCTTCTTTAGAGTCCACTCTTTGACCTTTTTCTTTATAACCGGGTTGTTTTCATCCTCCTCTGGCGGAAGGGTGAAATTTACCAACAACGAATTCCAAAGCGTTTCTTTGGATCTGTCATCGACAAAGGTACCGTCGCCCTTCTTTGGCTTATTCCAATTTTCAATTATGATTGGGATTTGGTCCCTAACAAGAACACCAGCCTGATGTATAAATTTGTCTGCGGCCTTCTTGGGCTCCATCGGCCTGCCATCAACACGGACTGCTTCGATCGTGAACTTTGCACGATCTTTCAACCGCTGGCTCGCGCCTCGCTTGCTCTTTTTCGTAGAAGAAGATGGTTGCTGGCTGGTCGATCCAGAGGGTTAAAAGAAGAAAGAAGCGTTAATTAATACATGTAGAAGAAGATTGTTGGTGGAAGTCAGCTGAGGCTTAATCAATGCATATACCTCGCCGGACTTTGTAACCATTAAATTGCGTTCACCGGAGTCTTCATCTTCTCCATGACTAGTACTTGAGCTGTCGTCGTCATGTCCCTCCAAGTTCAGATATTGTGAGGTGTCCTCATCAATAATGTTCTCCATTATTTCTTCTTCTTCAAGGTTTCTACTAAGTGGATCCATAGTTTCTAAAACAATAATATTATCTAGAGTAAGAGTGTAAACATTCAAGTGGACTTGGATTCATACACAAATATACATATTATTCATACCAAAATACACAAATAAATACACAAATGAGTCAGAGGTCCAATTTGTATACAAGTTTTAATCTATGCATGTAGTACAATTTATCGAGCAAACAAGTTTTAATCAGGATGAGTCAGCAATCACACACATGGCAGACACGTGGCGCTCACCGGTGGGGTGACGTTGGTCTCGTCGGGCGGCGGTGCTCGTCGGACGGATGCGGCGGTCTCGTCGGGCGGCGGTGCTAGCGGCGGGCTTGTCGGGCGGCGGGCGGCGTCGGCGTTGAGGCGTGGCCTACGAGCTCCGAAGCGGCGGCGGCGAGACGCTCCTGCACGGGGAAGAGAGCGAGATGGTCAGGGCTCCTCGAAATAGGCTTGCGCCCCGCTATATTAATATAGCAATCACAAGATACAACGACAATGTTCCCGGGGTTTGTCCCTCTGCTCAACAAGCCTGCCGCATCTCCCCTCTTCGCTTCGCCGGTTCCCACCTCCGAGCGTCACCCGCACCCTCCCCATCGAGCTCCCCTGCATCCACCCCCTCCGCCAGGCCGTCGACCCACCCCGCCAGCTCCCTATAGTTGCCCCGTGCCGGCGAGCCCGCGGCCTCCCTCCGCTCTGGCCGTCCGCCTCGCCTCTGCTTCTGTCTACCTCTCCCGTCGCCACCCGATGAGCTCGCTGGGCCGAGCGCCGCGCCCTTGCCTCGCCCTCCGGCCGCTCGTCCTCAGCGCCCCAACCTCCGCCGCCGGGGCCCTCCCCACACCTCCTTCTGCGATGCCTGGCCGCCACCGGGGCCGACGGCGCCGCCTCCGCACTTCCCCGACGCCAAGCCCGAGCCCGACCACGGCCTCGCCACGCCAACCTTGCGCCCTCGCCAACTGCGAGTCCACGGCCCTCCAGCGCCACCGCCCGGCTCCACCACCGCCACCGCCAGCGCCCTCCAGCGCCACCGCCCGGCTCCACCACCGCCACCTCCAGCGCCCTCCAGCGCCACCGCCCGGCTCCACCACCGCCACCGCCAGCGCCCTCCAGCGCCACCGCCCTCCAGCGCCACCGCCCTCCAGCGCCACCGCCAGTGCCCTCTAGCGCCACCGCTGCGCCCGCGTCGTCTGTCCTCCGTCGGCCTCCTCCCTGGTACCCGCCGCAGCGACCTTCGGCCACCGTCGTGTGGAGACATAGAGGGAGGGGAAGGATGCGGGGAAGAGAGGGTCGGGGGCGGCGGACCTCGAGCTCCGAAGCGGCGGCGGCGAGACGGCGGGTCGTGGGAGCTCCGAAGCGGCGGCGGCGAGACGGCGGGTCGGGGGCGGCGAGACGGAGATCGATCTGGCTCAGTGGGGGGAAGAAAGGAAGGGGAAGGGGAAGGTGAAATAAATACACCCCCCCTTTAACACCGGTTCGTGGCTGGAACCGGTGTTAAAGGGGGGGTTTCCCGCGCGCATTTATTACCCCCCCCCCTTTAACACCGGTTCGTGGCTGGAACCGGTGTTAAAGGGGGGGTGTTTCCTGCGCGCATTTATTACCCCCCCCCTTTAACACCGGTTCGTGGCTGGAACCGGTGTTAAAGGGGGGGTGTGCGCGCGGGAAACGAAATAAATGCCCCCCTCCTTTAACACCGGTTCCTGTCTGGAACCGGTGTTAAAGGGGGGCATTTATTTCATGCATTAAAGGGGCTTTTTTAATTCAAAAAATATGATATGAAATTTAGAAAATTCATATCTTTTTCATTTCAACTCAGAAAAATATGAATAATATATCATAATTTTCAGAAAAATAATATCTATCCATTCATGTAAATCATTTTATATTTACTTTACATGAAATTTTTTAAAATAAATAAACACTTATTTCATGCATTAAAGGGGCTTTTTTAATTCAAAAAATATGATATGAATTTAGAAAATTCATATCTTTTTCATTTCAAATCAGAAAAATATGAATAATATATCATAATTTTCAGAAAAATAATATCTATCCATTCATGTAAATGATTTTTATATTTACTTTACATGAAATTTTTTAAAATAAATAAACACTTATTTCATGCATTAAAGGGGCTTTTTTAATTCAAAAAATATGATATGAATTTAGAAAATTCATATCTTTTTCATTTCAACTCAGAAAAATATGAATAATATATCATAATTTTCAGAAAAATAATATCTATCCATTCATGTAAATGATTTTTATTAGATCAAATCATATTTTAATGCCGCATCTTTTGTATTAACATTTTTGAATTGATTGGATATTTAAATGTCGCATCTTTTGTATACACTTGAGTCTCACCAAGCCTCTCTCAACTTGCATTGTTTTTTGATCAATGTGTTGGTGGTTTTTTGAATTAGCCATTTGGTGGTTGCTTCACAAAACCGTCCGTTTTTTATGCTCGGAAAATGGAAAATGCCTTTTTGGTGCGATAAAAAGGAAAACTCCTCTTGCAAACTATGCCTTGATTCTAGCCATAACATTGGTCATTTGACCCGAATGAGATAGGTCATTTTGAGACAGTTACATAAATCCGAACTGGAACTGAAAATTAAGATACATAAAAGAACTGAAAATTAAGATATATAAAAGAACTGAAAATTAAGATACATGGCCAGATTAAGTAATAATCGGCCGAACTGGAACTGAAAATTAAGATACATAAAAGAACTGAAAATTAAGATACATGGCCAGATTAAGTAACAATCGGCCGAACTTGTTTCGGAATGTTGGAGTGATTTAGTCATGCTCCTGCCTACACCTGTAATACTCGCCACTGTAGTCGTCGTACTCGCCGCCGCCGTCATCGTTGTCGTCGTCGGGGTCACCGTAATTGAACCTCTGGAGAGTACGCGTGGGCTGGACTTGAGGGTAGCGCGTGGGCTGGACTTGAGGGTAGCGCAGACGGGGGTTAGAGTCGGCGGCAGTGTCATAGGCCATGACGCTCTGGAGAGTCCGACCGCGCCACCATAGCCGACGGCCGGCCTCGTTGAAGTTAGGAGGAGGTGGGCCGTCCTCCTCGTGCCTGGCGAGCGCCCTCTCATGCCGATCCACGAAGAAGGCTTCCCAAGTAGAGAAATAGTCGGGATGCCATCTGGGATTCCTCCGCTGCTCCGGCGTGAGCTCGAAGTAGTAGTGGTTCGTGATGGCCATCCGGCGCGCCACACCTAGAGGGACAGGAGGAACCGGCACACCTCCGACGCTCAGCATCCAGCCGACGGGGAGACAGTAGCCCGGCGGGCAGGGGTAGTTCGAGGCGCAAAGCGCCTCCGCCTCCCTGGGGGTTAGTGCTACGGTGGAAGCCATGGGAAAGAGTGATGAGGTTGCAGATATGAGTCTAGAGATGTGCAATGACAATGGAGGCCAACCCCCTACATATATATATAGTGAACTAGCGGGAAGAACTGGAGGGAAGAACTGGCGGGAAGAAAAATGGCGGGAAGAAAAATGGCGGGAAGAACTGGCGGGAAGAAAAATGGCGGGAAGAAAAATGGCGGGAAGAACTGGCGGGAAGAAAAATGGTGGGAAGAAAAATGGCGGGAAAAAATGGCGGGATGAACCTTTAGTCCCGGTTGGAGACACCAACCGGGACTAAAGATGAACCTTTAGTCCCGGTTGGAGACACCAACCGGGACAAAACACGAGTCAGCACTAATAATAGAGGTGAGTGCATGTCGACATTATGTCGTGCGGCGTGTACCTTGTCCCGGATGGTGTCACCAACCGGGACTAAAGATGAACCTTTAGTCCCGGTTGGAGACACCAACCGGGACTAATAATAGGGGTGAGTGTCGACATTATTTTGTAAGTGTCAACACTATGTCGAGCTGCTTGTACTATAAATAGGCATCCTTGTGAGTCCAGTCCTCCAGCCAGTTTGAGGCAGGGACACCACTACAGCCAGTTTCAGGGAGATGCCGACGGAGCCCAGTCCTCCGGCATCTCCGAGAAACTGGTCATAGAGGCACTCCCTAATATGTGAAATTAGTTAGCTCCCTGGTGTATTGATCTAGTTAAACAAGTTACAAAGCTGCAAGATGGTTTTCGAGAGCAGGGACACCACTACGGCCAGTTTCAGGGAGATGCCGACGGAGCCTAGTCCTCCGGCATCTCCAAGAAACTGGTCATAGAGGCACTCCCTAATATGTGACCGCGCGCGTTTGGAGATCAGATCTTAATGGTAAGTACGAATCGGGACAACTTCTTCTCATAGTCCTGGTCCATCCACAAAACATGACTAACACTCAAGACATGTATTAATATTAAAAACATGAACTAGAGTTACATAATATGAGCATGAACTTCTTGGCATATGCCCTTCCTTATGATCGCTTCAGTCGTAACCATGGAGCATCTTCTTTACTTAACGGAATGCTTGGGTCAGTTTTCACTATGAAGGGCGGAATTTCATCAAACTTATTATAATCTTCTGACATGTCTGTCTTGTCCTCGATTTCCACGATGTTTCTTTTCCCTGAAAGAACTATGTGACGCTTTGGCTCATCATATGATGTATTCTTTGCATATTTTTTCTTTTTTTTTGGTCTGGAGGACATGTCCTTCACATAGAAAACCTGAGCCACATCATTGGCTAGGACGAATGGTTCGTCTAAGTTCTTCATAAGATTGTTGAGATCCACCGTTGTCATTCCGTACTTCTTGTCTACCTCAACCCCTCCTCCTGTTAGCTTGACCCATTTGCATCGAAACAAGGGGACCTTAAAATTAGGTCCATAGTCAAGTTCCCATATCTCCTCTATGAACCCATAATACGTGGTCTTTTGCCCATTGTCTTCTGCTGCATCGAAGCGGACACCACTGTTTTGGTTGGTGCTCTTTTTATCTTGGCCTATCGTGTAAAATGTATTCCCATTTATCTCGTACCCTTGGAAAGTACATACAGTCGAAGACGGTGTCCTGGCCAACAAGTACAGCTGATCCCCAACAGTGGTGTTATTCGTGAGAAGTCTTTGCAGCCAGCCGCCAAAACTCGCCATGTGTTCACTTATAATCCATTCATCAGACTGCCCCGGGTGTTTGAGGCGTATTAAATTCTTGTGTTCATTGATATACGGGGCAACCAAGATAGATCTTTGTAAAACCGTGTAGTGTGCTTGATTGAGAGAATGCCCGTCCCTACATATCATTGCTTTACATCCTAGGGTGCCTTTTCCACGCAGTCTCCCCTCATGTCGTGATTCTGGAACACCAATCGCCTTAAGGTCAGGAATAAAATCAACACAGAACTCAATGACCTCCTATGTTACATAGCCCTTGGAGATGCTTCCTTCTGGCCTAGCACGGTTATGAACATATTTCTTTAAGACTCCCATGTACCTCTCAAAGGGGAACATATTGTGTAGAAATACAAGACCGAGAATGGCAATCTCTTCTACTAGGTGAACCAGGAGATGCGTCATAATATTGAAGAAGGATGGTGGGAACACCAACTCAAAGCTGACAAGACATTGGGCCACATCTGTTTGTAACCCTAGTAGGCTTTCTGGATCGATTACCTTCTGAGATATTGCATTGAGGAATGCACATAGCTTCACAATGGGTACTCGAACATTTTCAGGTAGAAGCCCCCTCAATGCAATCGGAAGCAATTGTGTCATAATCACGTGGCAGTCATGAGACTTCAGGTTTTGGAATTTTTTCTCTGCCATATTTATTATTCCCTTTATATTCGACGAGAAGCCAGACGGGACCTTGATACTGCTCAGACATTCAAAAAAGATTTCCTTCTCTGCTTTGGTAAGAGCGTAGCTAGCAGGAGTTAAGTGGCATCGTTTACCCTTCTCGTTCTCAGGATGCATAGGCTCTTCAGGGGCCTTCAGACGTTGCTGGTCCTGTCGTGCTTCCGGTGTATCTTTTGTCTTCCCATACACTCCTAGAAAGCCTAGCAGGTTCACGCAAACATTCTTCGTCACGTGCATCACGTCGATTGAAGAGCGGACCTCTAAGACTTTCCAATAGGGTAGGTCCCAAAATATAGATTGCTTCTTCCACATGGGCGCGTGTCCGGCATCGTCATTCGGAACAGATAGACTGCCAGGACCTTTTCCAAAGATTACTTCTAGGTCCTTGACCATACCAAATACCTCCTCACCGGTACGGAGGACAGGCTTCCTCCGGGGTTCTGCCAGACGTTTGAAATGCTTGCCTTTCTTTCTTACTGGATGCAGGTTCGGAAGAAATCGGCGATACCCTAGGTACACAACCTTCTTACATTTATCCAAATATACACTTTCAGTATCATCTAAACAGTGTGTGCATGCATTGTATCCCTTGTTTGTCTGCCCTGAAATGTTACTAAGAGCAGGCAAATCATTGATGGTTACGAAAAGCAATGCTCGTAGGTCAAATGGCTCCCCTTTGTGCTCATCCCACATACGTACACCTGGTTTGGCCCACAGCTGTAAAAGTTCTTCAACTAATGGCCTTAGGTACACATCAATGTCGTTGCCGGGTTGCCTCGGGCCTTGGATGAGCACTGGCATCATAATGAACTTCCTCTTCATACACAACCAAGGAGGAAGGTTATAGATACATAGGGTCACAGGCCAGGTGCTGTGACTGCAGCTCTGCTCACCAAAAGGATTCATGCCGTCTGTACTTAGACCAAACCTTAAGTTCCTTGCGGCACGTGCAAAGTCCGGGTACTCTCGCTCGACTTTTCTCCACTGTGACCCATCAGCGGGGTGTCTCAACATCGCATCTTTCTTACGGTCTTCCATGTGCCATCGCAACAACTTGGCATGCTCTTTATTTCTGAAGAGACGTTTTAACCGTGGTATTATAGGAGCATACCACATAACCTTGGCGGGAACCTTCTTCCTAGGGGCCTCGCCCTCAACATCGCCAGGATCGTCTCGTCTGATCTTATACCGCAGTGCAGTGCATACCGGGCATGCATACAAATTCTCGTACTTCTCACCGCGGTAGAGGATGCAGTCATTAATGCAGGCATGTATCTTCTGCACGTCTAATCCTAGAGGGCAGACAACCTTCTTTGCTTGGTATGTACTGTCAGGCAACTCATTATTTCTTGGAAGAAGATTCTTCATTTTTACCAACAACTTTGAAAATGCGCTGTCAGTCACACCATTATCTGCCTTCCATTGCAGCAAATCCAGTGTGGCACCTAGCTTTTTGTGGCCATCTTCGCAAGTTGGATACAACAATGTTTTGTGATCCTTTAACATCCGCTCCAGCTTCTCCTTCTCCTTTTCAGTTTCACATTCTTCCTTTGCATCAGTAATGGCCCGACCAAGATCGTCATCAGCGGGCCCATCTGCTCCCTCTTGATCTTCATTATCTACCTCCGTTGCATTATCATCATATTCAGGATACATATTATGATAGTTTTCATCATCCTCTTCTTCTTCGTTGTCTTCCATCACAACCCCTTTTTCTCCGTGCTTGGTCCAACAATTATAGCTGGGCATGAAACCAGATCGAAGCAGGTGGGCGTGAATGGTTCTGGTATTTGAGTAGTCTTTCTTGTTCTGACAGTGAACACACGGACAGCACATAAAACCATTGTGACCACGGTTTGCATTAGCCACAACGATGAAATTTTGGAGGCCCGTAATGTACTCGGAAGTGCGGCGGTCACCGTACATCCATTGCCGATTCATCTGCATTAATATGTAGTATATATCAAAAAATAATAGGGAGATGACCATTTATATATATAGTACATCAATGACACATGAAACTATAGTTGCCGACCTCGACCGAGACGGAAAGAGCAACAAGAAAGCTTATTTTGAGCTCTCGGGCATTTCACCGAACACCTCTAGTGCATATGAAAAAAACACAAACTAGCACTCTTCACACCCTCTTGCTAGGCTCCAAAATGTGAAAGAATGGAAGAGTGGGGTGTGTGTGGGCTGGGGTGGTGTCTTATATAGCCCCCACCCCTTTAACACCGGTTCGTGCCACGAACCGGTGTTAAAGGGGGGGGGGTGCGCGGGCCACTGGTGGAGGGACCTTTAACACCGGTTCGTGGCACGAACCGATGTTAAAGGGGGGCTCCTTTAATGCCGCAGAGGCCACGCTGGTACGGCCCCCCCTTTAACACCGGTTCGTAGAAGAACCGGTGTTAAAGCCCATTTTCGGGATCAACAAAAGCCCTCGTTTCCACTAGTGAAAGTCCAATCAAAACCAACCGACTCCCCTTTTTGAAAGGGACTTATGTGGGTGAAGGATGATTCTTTAGTTGAGGTCATTTTATAATTGGAGATGGCTCTAGTACACGGTTTTACACATGGTTAGGAAATACAACAGTTGCGCAACAATATACATCCCTCTATAATGACATGTGGGGCCTGAGTATCATACGATATGTCCAAAAAAAAATCCAAACTCCTAATACTAACCCTTCCTCGCTGCCCAACAGAATCCCAAAAATCCCGTGTGAAATGCATCTAGAGTGGACGAGTTGGGGTTGTGTGGCTGATTGTGGGATGTCATGTGGTAGTTTTGCACTAGTGTTGAGACTTTAAAGTCGAACTATATATTTTTATGTAGTTATGCAACTTACATTGGCCTATAATGTTTCTTTCACATACGATTGATGGGTGGATTTTACCCGTGGTTTCTTTTATCCTAGTGGGTGCGGGTATGGACAAAATCTATACCCACGTGCGAGTACAAGTGACGGGAAAGATCTGCGGGTGCGAGTTTGGTTAAGCTCCGCCCGCATCCAACGAGGTGCCATCCATAGTAATGTTTCTGTCCCTGTAGTGGAACAACAACGGCCCAAGGAAAGGGAAAATGATCTGTTGCAAGCCTAGGTGGGCTAAAATATTTGAAACTCATTATTCGTAGACCACTAATTTATTAAGTATAGTATAAAGTACTCTTTTATTTTGTATTCCCTCTGCCCGAAAATAAGTGACTCGGATTGTCTAAATTCAGATGTATCTAGACATGTGTACATATAT
The DNA here is from genome assembly GCA_910589765.1 of Avena atlantica. Classification (NCBI taxonomy): domain Eukaryota; kingdom Viridiplantae; phylum Streptophyta; class Magnoliopsida; order Poales; family Poaceae; genus Avena; species Avena atlantica. The sequence goes on along the minus strand of OU342736.1, from coordinate 282,630,049 downwards.
ATGAATCTAGACAAATTCGAATTATTTATTTCCATACGGAGGAGCGGGCCAGCAAATGTTGAGTGTGTAAGAGTAATTGTCTCTTTGTGTGATTTTGGTAATTAATGACAAACCCTATGGTCTAATGATTTCATTGAGTTTTATATGTAGGAATATTCTAAGGTCATGCTTCTAGTCCATGGATTGGATTCTAGTATGGATGCCATGAAGATAAAGATTTACATTGAGTATTGGCATCAAGATCATCGAGCTGAGGAGAATAATATGATTTGATCAAGATCTTGAGAGTTTTATCTTAATAGAAGAATTCAAGTTATGGCTTTAAGTCGATGTCATGATAGTCTCATGAGTTGAGATATGGTTGACTGAAGGTTTAAAGCATGCGATCAAATGAAGAGTTCTTTATGTATCTCAAGATATTGAGATAGAGCGTGAGAATATACATGGTTAACCAATACAAAGAGTGAAGAGTGATTTCAAGTTGGTCAACTCATGAATCATAAAGAGTGTACCACATGGATCTTGTGGTAGGGTAAGCATTGTATTATACTTCATTAACTAACCCATTATATATGTGCCTTTGCATTTTCTATATGGACTAGGTATCTTTCCATGGGAATGCATCAAAAGTTAAGATTTCATATAACCCATGAGAGGATGACATGAAGTGGTAATCATCATCAAGGATGAGAAGTGCAAGTTCAATATAAGCATCTCAAGAAGATCATATGGTTGAAGATTTCTATCCATACTGGTATTAATGTCATATGAAGATGTGCCTTATGGGGGATCAAATTATGATTCTTCACGAAGCAACAAGTATCAAGTGAAGCATTCCGGCTTGGATGAGCTTGAAGCGTTGTCATCAACATCAATAGGGATGACCAAGGCAAAGGTATGGCCTTGGTAGGATTTCTTTTTACCGGTCTCAAGGTGGTTTTTGGGATATCGGGTTGTAGGATAGATAGCCGCACTATCAAGAGGGGCTTCCGGTTGGGTAACTAGATCACATTGTCTTCGGGATTTCAATCCTTTGCATACGTTTCTTCTCTCTATGTTATTTCTTCTTGGTGTTTCTCTGTATGAGGTACTTGATCTTGTTTCTAAATCTTTAACAAGTCCACGTTCATCGAAAACGGAATTCGTATGCATCTTCTATTACGTTTTCGAGTTTGGAGGTTTTACCGGTTCTTCTTTAGGAAGGTTTCAAACCTCTCCTATTTTTGTACTTTACCTCTTGATATTTCTTGTGATTTATAGTCTCTACTAGATAGAGCTTCTTCTTAGCTTTTTAAAAATCCCAAATTTGCTAAAATCAGAGTTGGGACGCAAAATATATCACTATTTTAGTCTTCGATGTTTTCTGTCAGCGTGCAAACTGAAACCGCTGGACGTGGCGCCGACTCAGTTGGCGCAGCGCCGACTCAGATTGGTATACGCCAAACTGTTGTTTTAAAAGCCAAATTGGCATGGCGCTGAATCATTTGGCATGGTGCCGAATCAGTTTGGCGCAGGGCCTGGCACCGCCGGATTTGCCTGGAATGCACGTTTTTAGCCACAACATACATATTTGCATTTTTCTATAAAAGGGGCTTCTTCCCCAAGGTTTTTAAGTGTTCTTGAGCACGAAATTGACCACCATTGTTGACCCCTTTGAGCTTGCTTCCTCTGCCTTCCCTCTTATGATTTTTGCATCTTTTTGAGGGCTTTGAAAGAGCAGATCTAGATCTATAATCTCCACCAATCAATTCCTTCTCTAAGTGACAAAATCCATTGGATCTAGATCTTGGAGTCATTTGTTGATTTCCATAATTGTTCTTTCTCTCTAATTCCTCCCTAGAACTTATTGCTTTGGTGGGATTTAAGAGTGAGGGATTTGAACACCCTTGGTATTCTTTCTTTGCATTCTTGCATAAGTGTTAAGCTCTCCATTATGATTTGTTCGAGTGAGAGAGCGTGAGCTTGTTACTTTGGATCTTTTGGAGGGTGATCTCCTAGTTGTCTCGGCGGTTGGTCCCGCGGTGTCCTCTTCATGGAAGATTGTGAAGAGACCTGGGATTCTCCTTCGTGGAGCTTGTGAAGTGGTTGTGGAGCTTGCTATCACTGGAGTGGAGGAAAAGTTAGCCATAAGGGAAGGATCTATTTCTTTGTGGGATAGACTCGAAGAAGAAGGTGAGCCTTTGTGGCGTTGGGAAATCCTTCGTGGAATTCTATGTCAAGCTTCATGCACTAGCCAACGCAACTAAAAGTTTGAACTGATGGAAAGGGCTAGTGCACTCCACTTATACAATCAACACCCCCTCTCACGTGTGACGGGGAGAATTCAGCACGTGCAACCGGAAGAGAGCGACGGCGCGCGAAACTCACGTATGACTCAAGAGGCCTATACGTGGACATAGAGGGGTCAACAACAATTTTAGGATAAATTGCGAAAGCCAGGACTAGAACTCGAGACCTTAGGCTCTGATACCATGTCAAGCTTCATGCACTAGCCAACGCAACCAAAAGTAGATGCTTATGCTCAGCAACGCCATTCTGGGCATGGGCGCCAGGACAGGAGAACTGAGCAAGGGTGCCCTTCTCAGCAAAAACACCTCGCAACATCTGGGAGATATACTCACCAACAGAATCAACACGAAACGCATGAATGGGGGTAGAATATTGAGTATGTACCATTGCCGCAAAACGCTGATATATGGAGAGCACCTCACTGCGAGAGCGCATAAAATACAACCAAGTGTACCGAGAAAAATCATCGATGAATAAAATATAGTAGCGATGGCCCCCTTTCGAAGCGAAAGGAGTGTCGTGGTATTGTCGACGAATACGCCATGGAGGGGTCTTCACAGTGCGTGTTTAGAGACATGGGGTAAGGCGGACGGTTGACGGGTACGAGGTAACACAGCTTACCCAGGTTCAGATCCCACAACGGTGGCGAAATCCTACTCCTGCTATAAATCACTATAAGGGCAATACGCCGAGTTACAGAGATAGGTTCGTTGTGCGAGGTTGTGTGTGTCGATCTATGATCGTATGAGATTGTCTATGAACGTGCCCTAAAGGCTCCCATAGGCCCGACTTATATAGTCACCAGGTCCTAGGGTTACAGGGAAAAGTCCTAGCCGGACAGGTTACAGAGTCATACACCGTCTATCACTAGTCTTGTGTATCTTGCACTCCAAGGCTTCGGGTACGCTGCTAACTCCACTGTAGCCTTCCTTTATCCGGTATGGGCCTCCCTTCTGGATCCACCTAACTAGGCCGCCCAACAGGCCATAGGCCATGCTACCGACTATGGGCCACCCGGGTTAGACGGATAAGATACATGCTATAAGGATACCCATATAGCATATCCCCAACAGTAGCCCCGGGAGAACTCCGAGATCTTGTGCCGTCTTGCCTCTTCACGTGGAATGCTCCGTCTAGATTGATGTCGGCAGACCGTCAAGCAACATCTTGTAGTCCTCCCAAAGAACCCTGCAAAGTTTTCTCCGTCTTTGATTTGTAAGCCGGAGAAATGCTGAATCTTCCATCGTGCTCTTCCATAGTCGGATTAAATCCGTCCATGCCAGAATCTTCGATGTGACGGCTCATCTACCCGTGTCAGCTAGGACGACGTAGGCTTAGGTAAGCGACACCTCGTAACTCACACATGCAGAGAACGCAATCATATCCGATTTTCCCACGTGAGCGATATGAACCGTTGGCGGCGGCGGTTGGAGACGTGGCGAAATTTCCGCGCATGTTCGTGAACACGTCGTCTACGCGGCAACCGTCCGATTAGCTGCACGAATCTTGAAGCCGAGGATGATAAATAGTAACCGTGGGGAATTTTCCACTTTTTACCCCATTCTTCTCGCTTCGTCTTCTTCCTCTAGCCGTGCGCCTCCTCGAGCTCTCCGCGAGAAACCTCGAGAAAACCCTAGCTTCCATCTGTGGCAGTCGCACCCGTCCATCACTCCATGGCCAGCAGCAGCACCTCCCCGTTGATGGCGGCATCGAGCGAAGCCGCAGTGAAGCCGACGAGATCCGTCATCATGCCCCAGAGGGCTTGGTCATCCCCGCATCGGTGGTGATCGAGTCCACCGGCGGCGACCACAATTTGGCAGCGCTGGAACCACTGGAGGAGGAGCCAGACTCGCATAAGGGCGACTGGCGCGGCTCAGACATCACCGACCGCGACATCCAAGAGATGGTCGCCGATGGCTACCTCCCCGCTGAAAGAACATGTTGGGCCCCCATGTGTGGTTTTGGTAATTAATGACAATCTTTATGGACTAATGTGTGTATTAAGTTATACTTGTAGGATTTGTCCATTGGCATCGCTTGGAGCATGTGTTGGCTTCAAGGTCGATGAAATGTAAAGAAGATAAGTTGGGCATGTTGGGCAAGCTCAATATGCGAGGTCGATGATGAGGAATTAAGAAAGACGTTCCATCTTGAGAAGGGCAAGATCGTCTACATCGAGCTCAAATGGATTGCTCAAGGCAAAGGTATAATCTTGATAGGTTTTTCCCTTTTGCTGGTCTCACGTTGTGTGTGTGAGACCGGGTTTAGGATAGATAGCCGTACTATCAAGAGGGGCTCTCGTATGAGTAATTCGGTCACATCGTTCGGAGAGAGCTCAAACCTTTGCATACTTGCATCATCGTTTTTGGTTGTTATTTGGTCTTATCCATGTGAGGATATAGAGCTTGTGGTAATCTCCATAACAAGCTCTTGTTCATCAAAATCGGATCTCCCTTTTGTATCTTGTTGAGATTTTGATTTATGCGGCTTTTCGGTTTCTCATCAAGTGAGGTATATCATATTATTCTAATTGATACTTTATCACTTGGTGATAATCAATATTTCTACTTTTTATTGGAAAGCCCTTGTCGTCCTCTATCCAACGCAATTTGAATCGGATCAATCGGAGCTTTCAGTCAAAAGTTATTGCCGTTTGAATATTTGTCTGTTAGGCTATTTTCTGGGCCAAGCGGTAGTACCGTCCGGCGAACCGATACTACCGCCCGGGCCTGACCTGTTTTCTTTCTGCCTCGCTAGGTACCTATTGCGGTAGTACCGGCCGGCCCGGTAGTACCGCCCGGGTGAGCCGGTAGTACCGGCCGGCCTAGTTTTCTTTTCCAAATTGACTAGATTCAGATCTGTTTTGCTGGGCTTGCGCGTTGACCTCGCCATTCGGGCCCGGCTGGCCCCGCTGCCCCTCGTGCGCGTCGCCGCCCGGCTGGGTCCCTCGACCTGGTCCCGCGCACTGCGTAGCTTCTCGCACGCGCGCGCCCGCGTTTCTGCCGCTGCCCCAATCACGTTTCCCTGGGCCCGCTCCCGCCCCAGTGCGCTCGCTCCCATGCTGCTGCTGCGTTGACCACAAGCTGGCTCCATGCGCGCAGCTAGCTGCTTGCTGCCTGCCTCCCGCGTGCAGCGCTCGCTGCTGCTGCTGCTCCCTAGCAGCACAGCTGCTCTGCTGTGCGTACGTGCAGGCCTGCTGCTGCGGCCCCTCTCTTTGGCCCCAATCTGTTGCTTGGTATTTTTCTTGGCACATGGTATTTCCGGACGATTTTAAAAAACTGTCCTGGCTAGATTTTCTGAGCCTATTTATACCCTTTGTCCATTTTCAGTTTAGATAGCTCATTTACTATCTATTAGGCTAAACTTTATCCACACTTGCTCTAGATATTGAAGCTTGCCTAATATTTTTCCTTCGATGATTCTTGCCTATTTTTGAGTGAAAGAGAGAGGAGATCTAGCCCCACGTTTTTACCTAACCGATTCATCTCTTTGTGAGTGCATCTTTAGGGATCTAGATTTTGGGGGATTTTGTGTCTCTCTTTGATTCCTCCTCTCTTGTTCCCCCAATAGCTTTAGTAGCTTTATTGGAACTTGAGAGTGAGGGATTTGAGCACCTTTGTGGTGTTCTTGCCATTTGCATTTGGTGCATTGGTTTGAGTTCTCCTTGAAGGATTTGATTTGAGTTGCTCATTGGAGCTTGTCCCTCTTGGGTTCTTGGAACCCTAGACGGTTTGTGGCCTTGGTGGTATTGTGGCCTTTTGTGGCATTTGTTGAGAGCCTCCAATTAAGTTGTGGAGTTGTGCCCCAACCTTGTGAGAGGTTCCGGTTGCCACCGACAAGTGCACCGATAGTGGAAGCGTGGATCGATCCCATTGGGGTGAGATTCACCGGAGAATAAGGGAGGCCTTTTGTGGCGTTGGTGGTTTGATACCACCCCCTCTCCAAACGAGACGTACTCCATGTTGGGAGGAACTCGGTAAAATATCGGTGTCCCCGCGTGCCTCGGTTATCTCTATACTCGAGCTCTTTACTTATGCACTTTACATTGTGATAGCCTTCGTGCTTGAAAAAATATATATCTTGCTATCATTTTGTTGCTTGTATTGCTTAGCATAAGTTGTTGGTGCACCTAGGTGAACCTTAGTTGTTCTAGGTTGTGCTTAACAAAGTAAACACTAGTTTTATTCCGCCTTTGTTGAGCCACTCTAGGAAAAGTTTTAATCGCCTATTCACCCCCCCTCTAGGCGACATCCGTATCCTTTCACCCGCGGCGGAGGGGCTCGCTTGGCGGGCGGCGCCGGCCGGCGAGGTGACACCTTCTCCCCAAGCCGGAGAAAAGGTGTACCTCAAGGCTCAGCTGGTACGCGGCGTTTCCCTTCCCATCTCCCACTTCTTCCTCTCCGTCTTGAACCATTACAAGGTCCAACCCCATAACCTCTCCCCCAATAGCATCTTAGTGCTTAGCAACTTCGCGACACTTTGCGAGGGTTACCTAGGGATAAGGCCTAGGTTAGACTTGTTCGTGTACTTCTTCACCGTCAAACGTGAAGCCAGACATAGTAAGGAGGAGCTTAGGAATTGCGGCACCATAAGCTTCAAGATTTGACCTGGCCGGCGGTTCCCCGACATCGTCAGCCACGAGTCCTGCAAGAACTGGCAGCAGACGTACTTTTATGGCCCCGACAATCCTTTGGCGGGCCGAGAAGTGACGTACCCGGACTTCGTGGATGGAGCCGCCGCTGAAGTTTCTACATGGAGATCCCATGCCTCCCTTCCCTCCGACCTCGACGCTTCTCGCGCAGTAAGGCAGATCGAATGGTTCGTAGAGACGGGTTTGACCGGCTTGGACCTAGCCATGTGCTGGTTCATCAGGCGAATCCAACCTCTGCAGCACCGCGCGAAATTCATGCACGAGTATACCAGTGATCGAAGGAATACCCTCCGGATCTCCGTGGATAACTTCTCGAGCGACTCCGTCAAGCTCCGCCTAAAGGACATCGTCAAGGTGAAGGATAAGAAGCGTGGCTTCACCATCACCTACGACATGTTCGTAGACGGCAAGTGCCTAAAGGTAGGTATTTATTTTCCGTGTACGACATATACTCTAGTTTTTCCGTCTTGCCAATACCATCTTATATAACACGGTGATTTCTCACCTAACAGCTTAGCAATCTAGATGAGGGCAACCTGGCTGCCCAAATCTACGATCCAAAGATGAAGGAAGTCACGGTCGTGTCCGACGACGATGTCCCGTTGGCGCGAGCGGAAGAGCTCCACCTCTGACGCTGCCGACGGAGGCAAGAAGAAGAAGAAGACGGAGGGTGGAGCCTCCAAAAAGACTACCGCCGCCCTGGAGGCGGAAAAGAGAAAAGCCACCGGGATTTTTGCCAAAGCGCCCCCCTAGTGTAAGCTTCTCATTCTCCGACATTGTCTCTTTATCTGTCTTGTTCCTGTACTTATGCATTTTGCACGTCTCAGGAAGAAAGCCACAACCAGCCTCAAGAAGACCTCCAAAACTTTGGGGGCTTCTAGAAATATTAAAGACATGCTGCATCGCGACGCCTCCCCCGCCATCGCCCTTGCTACCCCTGCCGTCAATCCTTCGTCTGCTCCGACAAGCTCGCAGGCTAAGGAGGCACCAGGCCCTTCCATCATGGAAGTGGATTCTGGCGCTTCTACCGAGCTCGCTGTTGTCGGCGAGCAGGCAAGGCAGGAGAGCACCGCTCACCAAATGGCTGAAGCTCCGGCTAAGGATGCCATCGGTGGCGGCAAGGCGGTGGTGGAAGCTGGTACTTCTGCCGAAGGCGGTGCTCCTGCTCCCTAGAAACCCTTTGAGTTTCCGAAGATAGTTTACCCGGTGCTCACGCCGAGTAACACAACTCGGGTTCCTGGAGGAGTACCATCATCTACGACATGTGGTCTTGAGGAGCTCCTCCGACAAGCGGACATCTTGCGAGGAGATAGCATCTCCTTTGGCAAGCTGCTAGCCGAGAGCGCTACAAACCTCAAGATCATTGCACTTGTAAGTTTTGCATTGTCTTTTGCATTTCATATGAGTATCCCACTGTAGCCCCCGAGGATGTAGACGGAAAACGATAGGTTTTGCATCTATATGCTCTAAGAGTGACTAAGTTAGAAAAAACTCTCATTGTATCCCCCAAGCATTTAGATGGAACGAACTATTCCGACTAGATGCTTTAAGAGTAGCATACGCAGTGTTTATAATTTTCAATGCCGTAGCCCCCAAGCCTCTAGTTGTAACTGAATTAGTTCCGACTAGATGCTTAAAGAAAAGCTAAGCATTTTCCGAGTTAAAAACTTTATACTGTAGCCCCCAAGCTTCTAATCAAGAACTGAATTAGCTCCGACTAGATGCTTAAAGAAAAGCTAAGTATATTGTTAAGTAAAAAACTCTCGCTGTAGCCCCCGAGCGCCTAGGTGGAAAATTTCCGACTAGGTGCTCCAAGCAGACTAAACAACGGTTTAACTTTTTCCTTTTTTACACAGAACGAGAATGCTCGGAGGGGCATGGCCAACGACAAGTACCAGAAGATGCGCGCAGATCTTGAAGCCAAAAAGGGTAAAACTGCCATCTTGAAGGAACAGATCATCAAAAACAAGAGTCTGTTTTCTTTTTGCGCATTTCCGTCTTGTTTTTGTGCCCACATTCTCCGAGTAATCACTGTGTACTTTGTTTTCTCCGACTTGCAGAACATGTCGCCAAGGCCAAGGATATTGTCGAGTAGTCCAAGCACATCCAGCAGCTGGACAGTGAGAACAAGATCCTTAAGGAGGAGAGGAAGGAAATGCTGAAAATGCCTGAAGATTCCATGAAGGACCTGCAGGACTCCGCCTCCGTGGAAATCAATAGCTTGAAGGAGGAGCTTGCGATCTTAAAAGATCATAAGCAAGCTGCTGATGAGCAAAACCAACGCCACGGTGAGGCGTTTAAGCTCCTCCAACAAGAGAAAGAATCCTTGGCGGACACCCTCTGGCAGGCTAAGGCCAGCATCTTCAGTAAGTTTCCTCCGCCTTGTATTTCTGTAGTCTGAATACTTTAGATTTATTGAACTCATGCACTCCTTGTCGGAATGTGAAGATCCTATGGGTTTAACTCGCTCGCCTCCTTCGGACAAGGAATGCATGGTTCTTGCCTACAACTTCATCAACACCGCCATCACCCAGGCCAAAGAGATTGCCAAGCCTCTCCAGATATACATCAAGGCCTCGGACTCCGTGACGAAGTACTCAGAGATTCTGCGCCGAGCCCCCGAGCGTATCACAAGCTGGAAAGCTTCATGTGCACGGGTTGTCGCAAGGATGGCGCTGTCAATGGTGAAGGCACACTACGAAGGTGCCGACATCGACACGGTGACCTCTGGTATCCCCGACGTTGACGATGATGGCAAAGAGATTGATCACGAAGCCATCTTGTCATCACTCGCGGGTTATGATAGCAGAGTTGCCGAGTTGGTGGACATCAACGTCTTCGTGCCCATGAACACTATCGACAGCGTCAACCAAGATTCCTCCGAGTCTCATCATAGCGCCGACGTTGAGGGTGATTCTCCGGCTGGGGACGATGCTGCTTCCAAGTCTCTTGTGCCCAAAGAATGAAAAACACTATGTAATATTTGTTTCATCGTTGGTGTATGCACGAAAAAACTTGGTGATGTAACTTAAGGCGGAAAACAATGGTTGTTATTTCCTGCTACTTAAGAACTTAGTTTCCAGTATGTATATATTTTTTAAGCAAGTGTTGGCTTATCCATTACTTTGGTTCTTATGCTTGACTTTTCTTGAGTCGGAAGAATCGTTGTCGGAACCATGCGCTTAGGTGATGATGCCCAATGGCATCGTCAATAACCCGAGCACAAAATCGCCGACAACAAGCGCCAAAAGTCACTACTCCAGAATCCACATAAAAACGACAAAGAACGTGTAGACCAGAAAACTTAAGCTAACGCCCGTAGGCGGAATTTTCACAAGTGCAAACGCAAGACTTGTTCATAAAGGTTTTACATGATCCAAAAATGAACACTAAAGGAGGTAAAAGACTCAAAAATATGAGTGAACCAAAGAGCTTTATTACATTGATCATATAAGAGGTACACAATTAGATAAATAATGCTAAGTGTAAAAAGGACGTAGCTGTGCTATGTTCCATGGCCGATCAAGCTCCGGGTAGTCATCATCCGGGTCACGTCGCTTACGCTTATGATCCTCGTTGGGTCTATCCTTTAGTTCACAATTGTCAACAAGGTAGTAAGACCCACTGAGCAGCGCCTTGCTTATGATAAACGGTCCTTCCCATGGCGGGGATAATTTGTGTGACTTCTTCTGCTTAAGTCGGAGCACCAAATCCCCCTCTTTAAACGAGCGATGCCGAACGCGGCTACTATGGTAGCTGCGTAGCTTCTGCTGGTAGATGGCGGATCTTTGGCATGCCAAAACGTGCTCCTCCTCGAGAAGGTCCACATCCAGGCGTCTGGATTCTTCAGCGTCATCCTCATCGTAGGCGGCAACTCTTGGTGCATCGTGGAGGATGTCAGAAGGCAGGATGGCTTCTGCTCCATATACCATGAAATAAGGGGTGTAGCCGGTGGATCTGTTGGGTGTAGTTCGTAAACTCCACAGCACAGATGGCAATTCTTCCACCCAGGCTCCAGCTGCTCTATGTAGCGGTGCCTCAAGAAGTGGCTTGATTCCCTGCAGAATTAATCCATTGGCTCGCTCAACCTGACCATTGGATTGTGGGTGTGCCACAGATGCAAGGTCAAGTCGGATGCCTTTCTCCCAGCAATATGCCTCCACTTCTCCGAGTGATAAATTGTTGTCGTTGTCGGTGATAATGCTATGTGGGAGACCAAATCTACCACTAGATCCCGGACAAACCCGAGGGAACTTTCCCCATCAAGCTTTCTAATGGGTTTAGCTTCTATCCATTTGGTGAATTTGTCAACTGCTACAAGCAGATGCGTAAACCCACAAGGTGCCGTCTGTAACGGTCCCACCATGTCTAGCCCCCAGACTGCAAACGGCCAAGTTATTGGTATTGTTCGGAGTTCTTCAGCAGGAACATGTGGTTGTCGGGCATAATACTGGCATCTCATGCATGTCTCAACCAGCTTGTCGGCGTCCGCCTTCGCGGTCAGCTAGTAGAATCCTTGTCGGAAGGCTTTCACGACCAACGATCGAGGAGCGGCGTGATGCCCGCAATCTCCGAGATGGATTTCGCGTAGGATTTCCATACCTTCTAGATGGGAAACACACTTTAGGTATACACCAGTAGTGCTCCTTTTATAGAGTTGCCCATTGATTATGGTATAACCATTTGCTCGTCGTACTAGTTTCCGTCTTTTGACTTCGTCGTCGGGCAAAGTTCCGTGTTCGAGATATTCCATAAACGGTTTTGTCCAAGCCGGCGGGACCTTAGTCACCATGTTGACGAAAGATTCAGGTCTATCCGGGTTGTCAATGTCGGCTCCTTTCACGGATGGTGTGTGCAGATGCTCTAGGAAAACTCCTGGCGGAATTTTCTTGCGCCCTGACCCTAGGCACATACTTGACTTCGTAGCCCAAGAAGCTCTTGGCTATCTCGTCCACTTCGTCTCGATATGCCGCCATCATAGGGTTCCGCGCATTCCATGTGCCAGCCACCTGCTGGGCAACCAAGTCAGAATCTCCACAGCAAACTATGTGCTTAATGCCAATATCCTTGGCTACACGTAGTCCGTGAATGAGTGCTTCATACTCTGCCATGTTGTTTGTAGCCTCAAAGTGGATCTGCAGAACGTAGTGTAGCTTGTCTCCTATTAGTGACTGTAGCAATACACCAGCCCCCGAGCCGTTGAGCAGCTTTGATCCGTCAAAGTGCATCACCCAGTACTCTGGTTCTGACAACGGAGTAGCGTCTGGCATCTCCATCCAATTTGCGATAAAATCCGCCAAGGCTTGTGATTTGATAGCGTCGCGTCTCTTGTAGGTGATCTTGAAGGCGGAAAGTTCAATGCCCCACTCCGCGACCCTTCCTGTAGCGTCGTTGTTATTGATAATGTCGGACAGTGGAGTCTTGCTCACCACTGTGATTGGGTGCTCCTGAAAGTAATGCCTCAGCTTCCGAGAAGCAAGGAATACTCCATAAGCTATCTTTTGGTAGTGCGGGTAACGTTGCTTGGACTCCGTCAAGACCTCGCTCACATAGTAAACTGGTCATTGAACTCTGTGCTCATAACCTGGTTCCTTCCGCTCTACCACGACGACGATGCTGATAACCCGGTTGGTTGTCGCCATGTAAATTAACAGGGGCTCACCAGGCTCGGGTGCTGCAAGGATGGGCGTTAAGGAAAGAATCTCCTTGAGCTGCTTCAATGCTGCATCTGCTTCATCCGTCCACGTGAATTTGTCCGCCTTCTTCAGCAACTTGTACAGCGGTAGAGCCTTCTCTCCAAGTCGGCTGACGAACCGACTAACTGCTGCAACACAACCTGTTAGTCGTTGAATGTCTTTTAGGCATATCGGACGGTTTATGTTTAGGATGGCCTTGATTTTCTCCGGGTTGACCTCGATTCCACGTTGGGAAACGATGAAGCCCAGCAATTTGTCGGTTGTAACCCCCAAGACGCACTTCTTAGGGTTGAGCCTCATGTTGTATTTCCGGAGATTATCGAAGGTTTCTTTTAAGTCGGAGATTAAGTCGTTGACTTTTTAGACATCACCGCAATATCGTCCACATAGGCGTGAACGTTCCGACCAATTTGGTTGTGAAGGCAACGTTGCATTGTCCGCTGGTAGGTAGCACCTGCGTTATTCAGTCCAAAGGGCATCATGACATAGCAAAACGTGCCGTATGGGGTAGTGAACGCAGTGTCCAATTGGTCCGACTTCCTCATCTTGATCTGGTGGTATCCTGAGTATTCATCGAGAAAACACGAAAGTTCCGAGCCAGCCGTCGAGTCAATGACTTGGTCAATGCGAAGCAAAGCAAACGGATCTTTGGGACATGCTTTGTTCAAGCCGGTGTAATCAACGCACATTCTTAATTCATTGGTTCCCTTTTTGGGGACAAGTACATGATTGGCCACCCATTGGGTGTGAAGGACTTCTCGGATAAATCTAGCCTTAAGTAACCTAGCTATCTCTTTGCCAATGGCACGTCTCTTCTCATCTCCAAAGCGTCGTAGAGGTTGTTTCACTGGTTTGCATTTTGGATCAATGTTTAAGCTGTGCTCGGCAAGTTCCCTAGGTACACCTTTCATGTCGGCAGGTTGCCAGGCAAAGATGTCCCTATTCTCATGGAGGAACTCGACGAGCGCGCTTTCCTATTTGGGATCCAGGTTCGTCCCAATGGCGGTGACCTTGGAGGCATCGCCTACCACAAGTTCCGCTGGATTGGTCTCGATGGCGGCCTTGAACGCAGGAGCGGAGTCAGAGATCTGCTTCTTCGACGCGGGCATCTCTGAGTCATCAACCTTGCGCTGGATCTCTTTGAATTCTTTGCTGTAGAGGACAGCTTCTGCAACGGCTGCTTCATTGATCTCGCAGTCCCTTGCCTTGGTAAAGCTTCCGGATACAGTGATGATGCCGTTTGCTCCGGGTATCTTGAGTTTGTTGTAGACGAAGCATGGCTTGGCCATGAACGTGGAATATGTCGCGACCAAATATGACGTGGTACACGCTCTTGAAGGGGACCACCTCGAAGGTCATGCGCTCTTGATGGTAATTATTGACATCGCCAAAGGCAACCCGAAGTGTAATGCACCCAAGGGACCGAGCCTCCCGACCAGGAACTACGCCGTGGAAGATGGTGTTGGTCCGCCTTAGGTTTGCCTCCGTCAAGTTCATCTTCTGCAGTGTATCCAGGTACATGATGTTGATGCTGCTTCCACTATCCACCATACACTTGGTGAACTCCAAGACGTCAATCAAGGGGTTGATGACCATGGAGTATTGGTTCTCCGTGGGTATAAGGTCTGGGTGGTCCGTCCTGTCCCAAGTTATTGGAACCTCCGACCAGCGCAGGTACTGGGGAACTGGGGGGAGAGTAGCCATCAGGATCCTCAGAGAGGTCTTCTGTTGTCGGACGGTGGGGGTGCCAAGGAAAGTGTGGTAGACTGGGGCCTTCTTTGCGAAGGGGTTCTTGCCCTTGTCATCGCTCTAGGCGGCGTGCTTGGGGTCAACATCCTCGTCCATGTCACTTGAATCATTGGAATCCTCCTCCTTCTTCTTCCCCTTGCCCTTGCCTCGCGGTTTGTTCTTCCGACTTCGCTTGTAGCCGGACTCCGGGTCTTCCTTGAGGTCGTTGACGAACTTGCAGTGTCGATTGGTATGGGTGGCCTTGCCGTTGGCGTCGAGGTGTACAAGGCACGACATATCGCGGTACTCTTCGTAGGTTTGGGGAAGCGGAGCGGCGCCGAGGTGGTTTCACTTCCTCGTTGCTGCCCACGACCAGCTCCCCTTCCTCGGCCACGTTGTCCGCCTTCTCCTCGTCCTGCAAAAGTCATAGCGACCATGTCGGTAGATTCCTTTTCTTCTGCAGCGGTCTTCCGCTTTGTACTGTTGTTCCTCCGAGCTTGAGTTGGAACGGCTGTTGCCGGCAAGGAGCCACGAGTATCATCGTCGGCAGTTGCGAACTCACTAGCAAACTAAATCATCTGGTTCAAGTCAAGCTGGTGATTGTCCTGCAAGCGCTTCAGCTTATGTCAGAGCAACGTGCCTCTTTCCAACCCATCGATGAAGGTGGCCATGGCGGTCTGAGCGTGCACTCCTGCGCAGGAATTCTTCATATCCAGCCAACGGGAGAGGTAGGCGCGAGATGTCTCGTCTTTCTCTTGCACGCACCGCTGTAGATCGCCCACAGTGCAGGGACGCTTGTATGCACCCTCAAAGTTCTTGGTGAATGCTTCTTGCATGTCCAGCCAGTTGTAGATAGATTTCTCCGGCAAGTCGTCGATCCATTGACGGGTCGTGCCTGCCAACATTAACGGGAGGTACTTGACGGCGACGTTGGGATTGCCTCCGGCAATCTCCACCGCGTTGTCGTAGTCCTGCAACCATGTGGCTGGCTTGGCGGTGCCATCATAGGGCTTGATGGTCTTGTCAATCCGGAAACCTTTGGGGTAAGTTGCGGACCGTATTGCAGGTCCAAAGCAACGTGGTCCCAAGTATGGTCCTTCCCGGGCCTCGTGGATCTTATCGATCCACGAACGTGCATCGTACGGCTCCGGGTTCTTCTTCTTTTTGTCAACAGGGGATGGGCTGCGTGAACGACACGGGCCCCCTCCGCCATGGTGACTGCTTGGTGGTGACGGAGGCGGAGGTGGCGGTGGGTTAGCCTTCTTGCTGTTACCCTCCTGTGACACCTCACGCCTGTCACGGTTGCTTGTCGGACGCGGAGGGTCATGGCGTGACCTGCTCTTGTGTCCTTGGTTGCTCTCTCCGTCATGACGGGTCTGCTCCGTGTTGTCGCGGATGACAATGCCACACTGCTTTGGTGGGGGCATATCCGTACGATGGTGAGCCTTGTAATCTTCTTGACGTCGGGGAGATCAGGGCGGTGGCGAAGGGCGACGAGGTCAGGCCTTTTCTCCGTGATCGGAGGATATGGGGATGGCATCCTTCCTGTTGCGTGCATCCCTCCGTCTTCGTTCTGATGAACCCGTCTGGGACCCGACATCAAGAGGAGATCTGTCCCTTGGCTGCTTGTACTGTCTAGATTGGCAGAGCGCTGGGTTAGACTCAAGCCTCTGAGAGGTGGCCTTTTCCTGCTGCTTCACCGCCTTGGCCACTAGGTCATAGACCTGTTCCACTGCCTCAGGAGATATATCCTGCTCCAGAAGGGTCTTGGCGACGGCGAGGTTAAGGAGTGGGGTGGGCATCACCTGCTTGCCTTCACTGTCAATGTATGGCTTGGCCTGTGCCGGCTTCGAGGGAGCCCATCCTAGGTTGCGCCGTACACCAGGATCGTTGATGACGCGAGCCGGAGCTTTCTTAGCCTTCTGCTGCTGTAGTAGAGTCTTGTACTCGGCCTCCATTGCTCTAGCTTTTTCTATGGACTTCTGTGCGTTGACCAGATCTCGATCTAGTTTAGCGCCTTGCTCCGTGATGGCTTGCGCTTCCTCCAGCAGCTGCTGGCGCTTCTCGTCAAGCTGGGTCACGTTCGGGATATGATCAACGGTTAGGAGGTTGCCGTACATCACTCTATCATCCGGAGTAACTTGGGCTGCTGCAGACATAGATGCTGGAGCTGGAGTTCCTGTGGCTGCTGCACTGGGTTAGGCGGAGGAGGCATGACTTTTGCGCGATCATCGTCAGCAGCAATAAGTGGCCCCTTCCCCTTTTCCAGCGCTGTAGGCGGATCTCATCCGGGTTGATCTTCGTCCATCGCCGTCCCAATGGTGACGAACACCCCTCGGGACGTGACATCGTTGTTGGCTTGATCGTCGCGCGAGTACTCCTCCTCCATCTCCTACATAGCGGAATCTACCTCTTCTGGACTGAAGTCTATCTCCTCTGAATCTGCACTGAAATCAGCATAAAGCACGTCAATGACACAGTCGGAGGATGCTAGGACTTCCTCGATGACAGGCGGTGGAGGTGCAACGGGCTCGACAATGACTGGAGGTGGTGGTGTTGCTGCAACGATGGTGGCGGGAGGCGGTGGTGGCGGCTGCTGAATCGGAGGTTCTCCGTCTCTAAGCGCAAGCTCCATCTAGGCTGCCGCGTCAGCTGCCGCGTAGCTGTTGACGGTGCTCACCATCTCTTCGAGGGTAAGGCGTCCTGTTGCCTGTTGCCGTCTTAAAGAATGTCGGAGAAGCGTGTCGCGGTCCAGTCCTTCCACGAAGTGATACAAAGCATTATCATCGGGGTAGTGGGTTAGATCGGCTCGTATACGGAGCCATCTGGCCAGGTAATCGCGGGGCTTTTCGCCCTCTCTCTGAACGCAGCACGCCAGATCGAAGATGGTAACCACGCCGACGAACTTGTATCTCTGATGTCCAGATGCACGGACAAAGCCGGCGGATTTGCAGTGATCTTCCACCTTTATATCCTGCACATGGGCGGTTTGGGTGGGCCTTGAATTTTTTTGATCTTTGCCGGCGAACTCCGAGGAGAGATCCGACATCGATCCTTCCGCGAGCGTATCCTGCCTGTAGGCGGTCCGTGCGGGTCTTGATGCTCCTCCGACTCCTAGGGAACTAGTGCCCGAGTCGGTTTCGCCGATGAAGAGGTGGATGTCTCCGATAGGAACGATCGAACACCGCGTAGGGTTCATCTTCGCCGGGATCCAGAACTCTTCAGGAGGGACGGTCGGAAGGTTGCCGGAGAAGAGAAGACGGTCGATGGCTACGGTTTCACCGATTCCCGCGAAGACCTTGGTCCTCGCCCGCTGAAGAGCCTGAAGTGCCTCTTGCCCCACGGTGGGCGCCAACTGTCGTGGTATTGCCGACGAGTACGCCATGGAGGGGTCCTCACAGTGCGTGTTTAGAGACGTGGGGTAAGGTGGACGGTTGACGGGTACGAGGTAACACAGCTTACCCAGGTTCAGATCCCACAATGGTGGCGGAATCCTACTCCTGCTATAAATCACTATAAGGGCAATACACCGAGTTACAGAGATAGGTTCGCTGTGCAAGGTTGTGTGTGTCGATCTATGATCGTATGAGATTGTCTATCAACGTGCCCTAAAGGCTCTCATAGGCCCAACTTATATAGTCGCCAGGTCCTAGGGTTACAGGGAAAAGTCCTAGCCAGACAGGTTACAGAGTCCTACACCGTCTATCACTAGTCTTGTGTATCTTGCACTCCAAGGCTCCGGGTACGCTGGTAACTCCACCGTAGCCTTCCTTTATCCGGCATGGGCCTCCCTTCTGGATCCACCTAACTAGGCCGCCCAGCAGGCCATAGGCCATGCTACCGACTATGGGCCACCCGGGTTAGCCGGATAAGAGACATGCTATAAGGATACCCATATAGCATATCCCCAACAAGGAGCCGGACCCCAAACATCGGAATAAACTAAATCAAAAGGTCGCTGAGATACAAACGTGCTAGTAGGATAGGGAAGCTGAATCTGTTTACCCAACCTACAGCCCTGACAATATAAAGACCCATCTCCTGAGACAGACCCCAGAAGACCACGATGAACTAATGACAACAAGCGAGAGTCACAAAGGTGAGCAAGACGATGATGCCACTGCCGAAAGGAGCTGGTAGCAGAGGCGACGACCGGAGAAGAACTGGCAGATGAAGTGGCAGCGGAAGGAACACGAAGCCAGTCTAACTCCCAAAGTCCTGAAGAGTCACGGCTGCAAGGGCCAGCTCCAACCAGGGCCCGCGTGCGACGGTCTTGGACAACACAAGAATCAGCATCAAGAATGACGCGATAACCAGAGTCAGTAAGCTGGCTAGCAGAGAACAAATTCATCTTAAGAAGAGGGACATGAGAAATATCAGGAACAAAAAAAAGAAGTAGAAAGGGTTCCCCGACTAGAAACAGGAAGAGGGGTACCATCAGCCGTGAAAACACGGACAGGAGAAGGGAAAGAACAAAGAGCGGATAGAAAAGAAGACTCAGAGGTCATATGAAAGGAAGCTCCAGAATCCAGATACCATGGGGACGTACCTGACTGTGTAGAAGGTGGTGGTCGCGCAGTGCCTGAAAAATCAGTCACAGAACCAGCAGTGCCTGTCGAAGAAGAGCCTGTAGCAGCAAGCAGACCGCGAAGACTCCTGATAATGTCCTGATCGGAGAGAGCCACTGCTGAAGATCCGGAAGGAGCCGATTGCCCACGAGCCTGGTGTTGCTGACGTAAACTGGGATCCCGTGTATAACAGGTGGCCCAAGTGTGGTCATCCTTGTTACAATAAGAGCAGTGACGAAGAGAACCACGGCGACCCTGACCACGATCCTACTGGTGTTGACTCTGTCCCTGAAACTGCTGGTGCTGACTCTGACCCTGAAACTGCTGGTGCTGACTCTGAGCCTGACCTGGAGGAGTGGGTAGTATCGGCAGCGGCACAGAGGACCGCGGCTGGGTCAAGGGAGCAGACGACATAGGAGGACCATGAGTAGCAAGCACATATGGAACCACAAGAAGACCAGCACCACGGAGACAGGTCTCCTCAGCCCGAAGCTCAGACAACACCTCAGAGAGCGGAACACGACCACGAGCATTCAGCTGAGCACGCTAGGGCTCAAACTCCTGGCGGAGCCAAGACAGAAACTCATAGATGCGGTGAAACTCCAAATCCAAGCGCACAATCTGGCAGCACGAGCATGTGCCACAAATAACAGTACATAGAGAATCAAGCTGACGCCAGATAACAGCACTCTGAGTATAGAACTCATCAATAGTAGAATCACCCTGCTGGAGAGCATGCTCCTGGCGAACCACAGACAGGTAAAGAGCATCCCCAGATGGCTGATAGCGCTGACGAAGATGGGCCCACTGAGCGGCAACCGTAGAGAGACTCATGAACTCAACAACATACTGGGGCAGAACACTGGAGGTGAGAACAACAGCAGTACGAGCATCCTCATCAACCCACTGAGTGTAAGCAGTCAGAGCGTGTCGATAGGCCTCGAGATCACAAGAGTACTGCTTGAACTTCAGGTCATAAGCAGCAACATCACTATCATCAGCACTCTGAGCAGCATCCTTGGCCTCCTGAGAAGCATCAACACCGAGAACAATCGGTGTCGGCGGAAGAGGAGCCATAAGAGCAGGGGGCACGGCGGACAGGAGACCTTGCCGGAGAGCACACCCCAAAGACGGAGATCGCGCATGTGAACGCGCATAAAGGCAGCGAAATCAGGGTAATTTGCGCCATCGAAGATCACCGGGCAGTGAAGAATCGCAACATAACCCGATGAAGAAGACATATCTCTCTCTCTCTCTCTCTCTTTTCGAACTCAGACACAGATCAGATTAGATCTGGATCTAGCAGGTCCTGACACAAGCCGACGAGATGGCGGCGGAATCCGGTGAGGTCCGGTGGCGAGGATGGGGCAAGAGCCGACAGTAGGCCAGACAGGGCATGGAGGTCCAGTGGCGGGGCGTTGAGGGGCCGACTGCGGGCTAGACGGGGCGGGGCCAGTCGGCGGCGGGGCGTTGCAGATCCGGCCGGGACGGGGCGTGCCGGCAGCAGGCCAGACGGCGGCGGGACGAGCATCAGATCTGGCGAGGTGGAGGGCCGGGACGTGGCGCGTCGGCAGCAGGCCAGCCGGCGGCGGGGCGGGCAGTAGCGGCGACGGGAGAAGACGACGGCCTGCAGGAGGCGGCGAACGGGGGCCAGCAAGCGGCGGCGGACGTGGCGTGGACGGCGACGGGCAGACGACCCACATCAGGTGGCGGCGAACGGCCGGAGAGATGGCCGGAGACAGCGGCACGCCGGCGGGGGCGACGTCGGAAAAACGACGACGACAGGGACGGTGGTGGCTGTGACGATGTTGCAGAAAAACGGTCTAACCTAGCTCTAATACCATGTGAGGAATATGCAACATGTATTCCTCTGGGGCCAAAGGCCACAATATATAATACAGGTACAGGTGTGAATATACAGGAAGCCCCCTAACATATGGGGAAACTACAATATACGAATATATACATCTAACATTCCACACCTCTTCAACGTGACGTACCTTATTTGTAAGGAAACATAGAAATACATCATCGTCTCCGCGTGCCTCAGTTATCTTTATACTTGATCTTACTTTTCTTGTGATAGCCATCGAGCTTAAAGTACTTATATATTGTGCTATTTTTCTTAGCTTAACTTGTTGTTGGTGCATTTAGTTAAGCCTATTATATTTATGTTTTGTGCTTGTAAAATAAATGTTAGTTTAATTTTGCATTCTATCAAACCAAAACCGTAATAGTTTCTAAATTGTCTATTCAACCTCCCCCTCTAGACGATATCTCTATCCTTCTAATTAGAAGTTCAGAATTACTACCTCTGTCCTAAGGCTTAAGAGCTATTTTTTTCAAAAGTCAAACTACCTCAAGTTTGACCAAGTTTTAGAGAAAAATATTAATATTTATAATATGTAATCCATACCCTTTCATACATCATGAAACATATTTTTAAAAAGAAAATTCCTTATTTGACACTGCTTCAAAATATAATTCTCTATTTGACCCTGAAAAAGTTTTCCTTCTTTATTTGACATTTAGTTCCTGAACTAAATTACCCTAGCCTTAGAGCACTAGTCTTAGAGCAAGTACATCGCGAACGCTAACGAGCCGACGCTATGATCAAAATCCCAGCCAACCGACAGTTAGGCCATCAAATCCTCAGACACTTGGGCTTTTTTCTTCATAGGGAGGTCCAGCGAGAGACCGCAGCTACACAATTTTAGTGTCCTAAACAAGCGTTCGGCATTATAGGCAGTGGCGGATCCGGAATTTGGGCGCAGGGTGGTCCACCTTCAAAAAAAGTTTTTTTTAACAAAACTGAAGCAAGGCGGGTCAAGGTCCATAGTCCCCTGCTCCCTCGTCCCTTCCCTATCCATCTTGCGCCGCCACCCATTGTGTCGCCACCTCCCATCTTGCAGCGACGCTCTCCCTCTACCGATGGCCAGCACCCAACAAAGTGAAGGGCATGGAAATGAGTGGGTACCGTCGGGTCCCCGGTACCTAGCGGGTGGCGGGTATGGTGAAGGTCTAAACCCGACAACGGGTTCGGGGGCAGGTCGCGGGGGAGGGTCGGTGCAGGTATGGGGTGGGGACAAACCCGGCCCCAAACCCAGCGGGTGTCATCCTGAGGGACTGTGGGAGGGAGGAGCAGTAGGAAGGAGGTGCGCTGGTTGCCGGGAGTCGGCAAGGTGGGGCGATGGTGAGGCGCCGAGCTCGGAAGATGGGCAGTGGTCTCCATATCGAATGAAGAGGAAGGCACGAAGCGAACGATTGAACGAAGGAGACCATCTTGGGCGACGGGCGGCGGTGTCTAATATCGAATGGAGGAAGTCATGAAGCGAAAAGAAGGCCAATTCGTTCCTGGATCGACTAGCTGCTCGCGTCCTCTGCAAATGGTCTTTTGTCTACTCTCTTCATTTTTAAAAGGATGTCTTAGATTTATCAAAAATTAAATAAATCTATAAACTAAAATATATCAAGTTTAATTTAAATTTAGTTAAATTTGCGATATTTTTTTCAGGACAAAGAAAGTATTTTTTTGCTTGGTATATATGGAGCGGACCAAAATTCCAGGATGGTCTAAGCACCACCCTGACCACCCTATGGATCCACCTATGATTATAGGCTGAGACGTTTATCTCATAAATTAATTTTGTAGCATTTTTTTATCACCTAAGCGTTTATGTAAATGTCCAGGATTGTACATGGCCTTAGCAGCAATGCGGCGAGGCACATAGCGGCAGCCGACGGCAGCGATTGCTATGAGATACCAGGGGTCGCTGTGGAGGACGGGGCTAGTGCGGGAAAAGCCGCAGCAGGCGGCGGCAAGGTGCGGCAACAGAGGCCATGGCGCAGCAGATAGTGAAAAATTCCATCAGATCGCTAGTGTTGGGCTGCCTGCAAAACAGATCAAATATTTAGATCACTGATGCATTTTGAGTAGGTTTGGAACTCGAGGATTTGCTCGACGTTCATGCCAAAATCAACTTGTACTTGTTGCCGTACACGTTGCTAGCTCTTATTAACTTTCCTACCAACTGCAGCGGATACAGGGATTATACGTTGCAGTCTACTACCGTCAGACAATTCAGATTTTCTTCATAAAAACAGTTTCTTGTTAAAAGAAGTGTATACTACTTCCAGAAGTCAGTTGTTATTTGATCATTCAATCAGACCAAATATGTCACATCACGGTTACTTTTATCTTGCACATAATTTTGGTCACGCGATGCATCAGGGACAATACCGTCTTTTCACATCACTACGTAACACCGTTGGTGCCTAAATTGAAGAGTGTCATATAAGGCAACAATTTTAGACAGAGTGTCAAATAAGAAATTATATTTTGAAGTAGTGTCAAATAAGAAATTCTGTCATTTTTAAATAGTATCTATATAATATAATAATTCTTGATACTTCCTTCTGCAGGGTTTGCAGGGCGCCTAATCAAATTTGTTTTTTTTTAAAACTACGACGTTCATAGGCGCATAAGCATTAATTAGTGATTAATGTAGTAGCTTTTCTTCCAACTTCCTATGCATGCAACAGTCTTCCACCACTGCATGCGCCTTAATCACTCATTAATAGGCCTAATTTTCAGCCAATACGTTTACGCCTAGATCCGTGAGATTTTTGTAAAGCGTCCTGCAAACCGTGAAGGAGGGAGTAGTTTTTTAAAAGTTTGATCAAAATTTCCGTAGCTTGACTTTAAAAAAAAATTATAGACCTTAAGCCTTGGATGGAGGGAGTACATGTCATCTTGTTTGGTATTTGACTTGTGATATTTCTATCTAGTGCAAGATAAGTTTTTGTCTGGGTTTAGGTGCACAGCAGTTTTGGGTCGAGGATTTTCCCACGTATACGTGACAAGATATCTCTATCTTCAAAAGCTTGCTTATTACCAATTTATTAAAGAACCGTATCAAAGGATTTTGTAGTGTTAGTTAGTACGTATGAAATGCTAAATGGAACTAGGAAGAACATTTAAGGAGTGGGTTACTTTCTTCATGATTGGCTAAAGGGCAGGGAAGAAAGATTGGATTCCATCAAATCAGGAAGATTAAACATACCAAGGACAGCGGCTGGCACATGCGAGCAAGGCCACAGTTCGTCAGTTGATTTAATTTCGTATCAGCAGTCAGTCAGGGACAAGACTCAGGTGCTCGGGGCTATCTGCAGGGAGATCAATCGACAGGGGGGATCGATTAGATCGATCAGAGAAACCACTGCAGGTATTAAAGACGAAGAGCTACAGGGAGGTCAGATCAGAAGATCGATCGTCGGCCGCCATGGCGCTGCCTGCCGATAGACGATTGTGTCGTCCACCCTCACTTGGGGCTGTTGGGCTGGGCCTTTGTAAAAAAATTAGACAGATGTGTAGGATAAAGAGTATAGATAAGTATGTAGATATGGGCACCCTCCAGTCATGGGCCCTTGGCCGTCGCCAAGGTCACCATGGGCCAGAGCTGGGCCTGGCGACACCATCATCAAGGTGCTGCGTTTTTTCATTTGCTCTATCGTATGTACATTCATACCTAAACGATCAATTCATATGTTTTCTTTCTTCTCTTAATTTTAATTCGGTTCATTGGGGTTGCAATTGCAGGCTGAGACAGAGGCGAGCCCAAGCAACATGGTAACAAGTGTGAGGATCCTGGCTTTGGAGTTTCCTTGTGGAGTACGCAATGATGTTAAGATGGTCCGGACTATCCTCAGATGCTTTCCCAATATTGAGATGCTCCACATCATGGTGAAGCCCCTGATGCTTCTCTTGACATTCATTTGAGCCACTATGTACTAGCTAGCGTCATATTGCGAATTGCTGCTGTTACTGCATGGTCATAAGTAGCCAATGAACTTTCTCTCACTTACCGATCTTAGCATCATAGTCAAACTTGTATTCTGTTGACCAGCGAAATTTAAGGACGTCTTATATTTTAGAACGGAGGGAGTAAAAAAGTATATATACTCAACCATATACAATACACGTGCAAATGCACGTCTGATTAACCACCAATTAACACATATTTACTGGAATTTCAAACAATAATTATTGTTTCAATGGAAGTGTGATTTCTTCTGGCATCTCTACACGGTGCACCTAGACTTTGAAGAATTAAATTACAAACTATCATCATCAATTCACATTCTCAACCTTGGCTTTGTGAGGGCGGCTAACAACGTACTGAAAGTTGGTGATGCAATGGCTAACAACACTGGCTTTGTGAGGGCGGCTAGACTTGCACACTATGACTCTCTTGAAGAACGCCTTCTACGAGAACATCATCCAAGAAAGGGCCCTCCTGCACTCCGACCAGGAGGTCTTTAATGGTGGCACCAACAACACGCAGGTCAGGAGTTCTTTTTTCTGAAAAGAGGAGTATAGCCCCGGCCTCTGCATCGGTTGATGCACACAACAGGTCAAGAGTACATCAGCAGCCACATTGCATTCTTCAAGGACTTCATAGAGAAGATATCATGATGGGGGGATAATGCGTCGTTGACTACATTGAATGGACAGATCAGGAAGAATTGCAGGTTTTTTTAACAAATTAAAAGACTAAGATTCTAGGTGTGGCGTGACATCCAGGATGTGTTCGATCGCGCCCAAGCAACTCGTAGTTCCCTCTCCTTCAGTTCTGCAATTGCGGTTTGAATAATAAAATGTTCAGGTGATACATGTAGCCCAGTAATGTACTATACCTTTGTACACCCTGGGACGATACTTACATCATCATTGTGTAGAGAAGACCTGGGAGTAGATGGCAGGGGGCTAGCGTTTAAGCGTAACTGATCATTGTTAGGGAAATCTTTGACATGCCACAATGGTCACCTGCACATGGACAACTATTCTTAACCCTAGTTTGGTCACCGGGACAACTGTTTTTAGCCTTGCCCACGAGGCCACAAAGCTAAAGTTACCATCATCTCACAACTCATTGCAAAATTACCAAATTAGTTTGAGTCTCATGATTAAAATGTCATAACTGAAGAACCGTGTAGGACATAAAAAAAGCTTTGGTCACCGGGACAACTGTTTTTAGCCTTGCCCACGAGGCCACAAAGCTAAAGTTACCATCATCTCACAACTCATTGCAAAATTACCAAATTAGTTTGAGTCTCATGATTAAAATGTCATAACTGAAGAACCGTGTAGGACATAAAAAAAAGCTTGCCACAATAACTAACTTGGTGTATCTATGCAAATCAATCAGAACATAAAATGGCACAACCTGCAAGTATCAAAATTTTCTGCCAGCTGGAACGAATACTGCAAGTAATATCTAGAAGAAATTCTCAATGCAGTAAGTAGAACATGAATTAGCTAAGATATCACTAATTCTCCCCGGCATCAAAATGCAAGTGGATCAATATTAGGGTACCCTTTAACTCTTTAGTTCAACAAAATGAATTAACTTTTGTGATGACATCATCATTCTAAAAAGGTTAGTTCATTTTTTTGAACTAATAAGGGTAAAAGGTAAGGGTAAAAGGTACCCTAATGATGCCCCACTTGCTTGTATACTCGTATGTGTCAAGCTTCATGCACTAGGCTTCAACAGTATGTTTAACAGCAATTGTGCAATGTAACAACATTCTCATCAGGTCAAACCTAGCTAATAAAATCACACTTAACACAGGTACAATAGGAGCTCCATAATTGCCATCAGACAAAACAGTACTTACCACATAATGGTAGTCATCTGAATCATCGAAACCAGTACTTACCACATAATTCTAATCATGTTTGCAGAAAGAAGAGCCAGGGCAGAACATCAAAAAACTGAAAACGGTGCATGTTCATACTGTGACAACACAACATTAACAACTTCCAGAGCAATTTGCTTCCCACGGTAAATAAATAGGCACCTTTGACTTCAGAAGTTGACGAAAGGGTCGCCACGAGAAAAATCAGATGCCCTCTTGAAGCTCGCAATGAAACCTCCTTCAGGATTAGAACAGCCAGTGACCAATATTTGGGAGTCTGCATTAGCATGTTTCATGGACCGCAGAGGCATCACTTTGGAATGCACCTCCTCCATCGAACTGAAAGTTGAATTGGCCCACACAATCGCCGCCCTCTCCAGCACCAACGCACTCCCAAAGAAAAACTTGAGGAAAGCAAGCTCACTTCGATCCCCTCGGTAATCATTGAAAACCAGCATCTTGATCCGCGAGCGGATGCATTCTATGGTACCACACTCATTCCAGAACTTGAGGTTGAGCTTGCCAGAGGTTTTATCTGCTTCACGAGACTAAAAACAATCATTAATTTAGAAAGTTCATCAGCTACTTATGACCATTCAGTAACAGCAGCAATTCGCAATATGATGCTAGCTAGTACATAGTGGCTCAAATGAATGTCAAGAGAAGCATCAGGGGCTTCAACATGATGTGGAGCGTCTCAACATTGGGAAAGCATCTGAGGATAGTCGGGACCATCTTGACATCATTGCGGACTCCATAACGAAACTCCAAAGCCAGGATCCTCACACTTGTTACCATGTTGCTTGGGCTCGCCTCTGTCTCAGCCTGCAATTGCAATCCTAATGCACCCAGTCAAGAGAACATATGAATTGATCGTTTAAGTATGATGTACACGATAGAGCAAATGGAAAAATGCGGCACCTTGATGATGGTGTCGCCGACCTCTAGGACATGATTTACTGCAACAAGTACTCCCTCCATTCGTAAATACGTGTACATCTAGCTTTTGTCTAAGTCAAAAATAACCAAATTTGACCAACTTAATAGAGAAATATAAAAACATATATTATATCAAATTGACATATTATGAAACTAGATTTAAAAATAAATCTAATGGTATCAATTTAGTGTCATAAATGTTGGTATGTTGTCCAAAAAAATTAGTCAAACGTAGTAGAGTTTGATTTAAGACAAGGCTAAAAGTACACTTGTTTGCGGAGGGAGGAAGGATGAAGTATCCGAATAAGTGCAGGTTGGGGGCATGTCCGATCTTCACCTTGGTGCAGACACCGTTGCTGGTCCAACCTCCTGAATGGATGAGTCGCTCAAGGCATGGGGCGTGCACCACAACGATTTCTTCAAAGAAGGAGCCGATGAACTGCACGCACCGGCGGCTTCCTGGCTGACAAGGCGGAGGTGGAGCTTAAACAGATTGCCTTGGACACAGAGCGTCTCGAGCACGGGGCTCCTGTCGAGGATGAAGTCCAAATCCTTGCTCTCCATGAGGACGCTGCAGAGGCCGAGCTCACGGAGGTTGGGGAAACAGGTGGCGCGCGGGACGCCGGCAGTGTCGGGGAACTTCCAGAGGCCGAGGTAGAGGCGGGTGAGGGTGGTGCTCATGCCTAAGAAGGTGGCCGGGAGAATGAGGTCGAGCGGCCACGGGCGGTTGACGAGCACGAGTTCCTGGACGCCCTTGTCGGCGAGGAGCTGGAGCCAGCGCGTAAGCAGGCCATGAGACCCTTCCATGTAGCTGCTGGTGAGGTGGACGCAGCGGAAGGGGCCCGGGTGCGCGGCGAAGACGCGGGAGACAGTGGAGGTGATGCTCCGGGCGTCGGCGTGCAGGACCGCGGTGCGTGCGGGGAGGATGTGGGAGTCGACGAGGACGAGCGGGGCGGAGCGCCAGACCCCGCGCCAGCGGCGGGAGAGCGCGGCGGTGCGCGCGGCTTCCTTGACGGGGATGCGGGAGACGATGTTGCCGAGGAGCGTGTCGGGGAGGGTGCTGAGGCGGTCGATGTTAGGAATAAACACGTCGTAGTACGGGGTACGTATCCGAGTAGACACAGGTAGCCGAATAGAGTAGGAATTAGATGTCCTAATCCTACTAGGTTAGCTATACTAAATCTACTATATATACGTGTGTAAGGCCCCTGTAAAAACACCACCGTGAGCTATCATAGAAATAAAGAAAGTAGACGCATGATATGTGCGTTTAGCTATCTAATTGATTCTGTGTGCGTTCAAGTGATTCGTGTTGTGTGCGTGAGCTGTCAGCTAGGAAAGTAATCTAGCTAGGCTAGCTACGTACGTGTGCACTTGTCCGTCTCGCCGGAAATCGTCTCGTCGGAGATTTGCTTGTACGTGCGTATACTGTCGGAAAGCACTCGAAGTATTGAAGCGTACAAGTCGGGCAATTTCTAACAATTGGTATCAGAGCCAAGGTTGTCGTCCGTGATCTGCTAAAAGTACTAGGAGGTCATGGCGATGGTGAAGTTTGGCGACAACTCGGCATCGGCACCGGTGACAGAGACGGTGGGGGCGGCTTTGTATCCGCGCCTCGATCGCAAGGACTACGGGCTATGGGCTCTCAACATGGAGATGGCCATGGAGGCTCAGGAGGTTTGGGAGGCCGTCGATCCAGGAGGCGACGAGTACGTCAAGGGAGGCGCGAAGTACCGGAAGGATCGCCAAGCGTTAACGGCGCTCTATTCCGTCGTGCCGAAGGACGTGATGCAGCACCTCGTCGGAAAGAAATCGGCGAAGGATGCATGGGAGACGATCAAGATCTTGCACCAAGGTCATGCCCGCGTGAAGGAAGCGCATCTTCAAACTTTGACAAAAAGCTATGAAGATCTGAAGATGGAGGAGAGCGAGACGGTTGATCAGTTTGCCGCCCGTTTCGTTACCCTTGTCAACGCAATCAGGGGATATGGCGAGAAATTGGATGAGATCAAGAACGTCAGAAGGTTCCTGCGTGCGGCGCCGGCGCGCTACATGCAGATCGTTACATCGATCGAACAATGTCTCGACCTTAATACATTGACGGTTGAGGATCTCGTCGGAAGATTCAAGGCACACGATGAGAGAATCCGGATCAGCTTCGGTGATCCAGAACAGGTTGAGCACCTGATGCTCACAAAGCAGCAATGGATGACTCTTTCAAAAGAAAAGCAAGGAGGCTCCACGAGCGGCAAGGAGAAGCAACGTCCAGCGAAAAAGTACATCGCAGGGCAGGAGGACGAAGATGACGCCCCGCCGCGGAGGAAGTTTGACATAAAGAAAGTAAGGTGTCATAACTGCGGTGAGCTCGGTCACTTCAAGGCTGATTGCCGGAAAGCACAAAAGGAAAAGGAGAGGGCTATCATCGCCCAGGAAGGAGATGATGGACCGATGATGCTGATGCTCGAAGTAACTGAGTTGAAGGATGAGGAGGATCCTCCATCACCGGCTATGGAGATTGTGGCGCAAGTGGATCACGATCTACCGTGTGTGCATCATGAGGAACAGAGTGCCGCGTTCCCATGTGAAGCCAAGTTTGAGGCAAGTGAAGCCTCGGAACTTGTTCATGGCGATCTATGCGTTGGAATCTCACCCGCAACTCCGTCTGGCAATAAGTTCTTCATGCTTGTGGTGGATGATCATAGTAAATACATGTGGATTGTGTTGCTGAAAAGTAAGGATCAAGCTCAACAATCATTCGAGAAGATCAAGGAAGCCGAAGAGTTCAAGGTGGAGGCAAAGATAAGAGCCCTACGCATTGATGAGGGGGGGTGAGCTGCATCAAACTGTGTTGACCATGTCACGGAGCATGATGAAGAGTAAAGGCTTGCTAGGAAAATTCTGGGGTGAGACAGTCAATACGGCTGTGTATTTGCTGAACATGGAATCTACTGAGAGTGGAGTTGGTACAACACCGTACGAAGCATGGTACGGATGGAAGCCCTCGGTTGATCATCTTCGTACTTTTGGATGTGTGGCGCATGTAAAGGCGGAATTGGCGGAGCAACGTATTCCAATGATCATGACAGGCTATGAAGGCTCAAATACATACCGCTTGTGCAATCCTTATACCAATAAGGTGGTTTTCAAGGGAGACGTAATCTTTGAGGAAGGCAAGTCATGGAATTGGGGTTACAACGAACCGGAATATTCAACTTTTCACGTCACGTGGGATCTTGAGTATGAAGAAAATATGGATCAATCGAGCTTATCCTTGTCAGCAAGTTCGGGCCCAGAAGACATTGAAGGCCTAGGGGCAGCTCCAAGCATGGACACCAGGCCAGAAGCACTAGGGATTCTCCCAGAAGACAAAGAGTTTGAAGAAAAGGCTAGTCCATGGCCAGAAGATATGGAACTGGAAGGGTGTACAGATGCATGCGCAGCAATACCTGTACTTGTTTGCCCAAAAATTAGAGGAGGAGGGGGAGCTGAAGTGAGCCCAGCAAACAGGCCAGCAAGGCCAGAAGGCGATGGTCCAAGAGTGTGGACTGGTGGCCAGATAGATGGAGGAGACCCAACAATAGAGGGTGCAGATCCATCAAAAGGCTTTTCACGTGGTATAGAGAAGCTAGAAGAAAACAAATTTGAGTTACCTCCTACTTATTTGTTCTATTGCATCCAAGAGCACCGGCAAGTAGTAGATCAAATATGTGAGGCATCGATGAGAAAGTACTTCATCAAACCAAGTATAATGTCTCAAGGCGTGGACAAAAAGGATAGTCGGCGTGAAGGCATGGAGAAGGGCGCGGACAAAAAGGACTGTCGGCGTGAAGCCATGGAGAAGCCGACAAGAGAAACGACGGCGACATGGGTGCCACAAGAGACGGCGAAAGCACCGTCGAAGATGATGGTTGAAGTGGCGAAAGTAAAGCCAACAGTAACGCCTACGCGAAGTAGCTGACGTATTTGGAATCCAGGTCGGTGTAGAAGAGAGCACGTCGTGCTTAGGGGATGATTGTTAGGAATAAGCACGTCGTAGTACGGGGTACGTATCCGAGTAGACACAGGTAGCCAAATAGAGTAGGAATTAGATGTCCTAATTCTACTAGGTTAGCTATACTAAATCTGCTATATATACGTGTGTAAGGCCCCTGTAAAAACACCACCGTGAGCTATCAGAGAAATAAAGAAAGAAGACGCATGATATGTGCGTTTAGCTATCTAATTGATTCTGTGTGCGTTCAAGCGATTCGTGTTGTGTGCGTGAGCTGTCAGCTAGGAAAGTAATCTAGCTAGGCTAGCTACGTACGTGTGCACTTGTCCGTCTCGCCGGAAATCGTCTCGTCGGAGATTTGCTTGTACGTGCGTATACTGTCGGAAAGCACTCGAAGTATTGAAGCGTACAAGTCGAGCAATTTCTAACAGTCGACACCATCATGGGGGAGGAGCGCGAAGAGGCGAGCGTCGAGGGAGGCGGGAGGGTCCGGGATGGTATAGTGGGCCGTGGGCGTAGGAGATCACGCGGGCAAAGAGTCGCTGTAGATCGTTAGGGTCCACCTCACCAGCATCAACCATCACGGGGTCCATCGGAACGGGAGGCACCCGGGTGTCCATCGCCGCCGCCGGAAGCGCCACGGTGGGGACGAGGGTTTTCAGCGGCGCGTGCTGCCCGGGACTGGAGTGAGCGAGTGGAGCAGAAACGAAATGCTCCTGAGCTCTTGGCCCGCTGGTTTCTCTGCAAATACTCCATTTCTTTCAAATTACTTTGCCGCCCAACAAATGTTGAGTTCCTCTAAAAAAACAAATGTTAAGTGGTCACAACCAAAAAATAGGTTACAGATTGTATTCTACTCCCTCCGTTTGGAAATATAAGATGTTTTAGGTTTGTGAAAGAGATATATCTAAACATCCTTTAGTGTATAGGTTCAAATAAATCTAGACACTAAAAGGCGTCTAGATACATCTCCATCACAAACCTAAAACATCTTATATTTCCAAATGGCTTATATTTCCAAACGGAGGGAGACACTAAAAGATGTCTAGATATATCTCCTTCATAAACCTAAAACATCTTATATTTTCAAACGGAGGGAGTAGTTTATAATTAAAACTAAAGTTGTGATTTTTCTACCCACAAAAAAGTTGTGATTTTTCTGTTTGATGCAACATGATTTTTTTCCTGCGGATTACACAGATGGGAACATAATCAAGAGTGTGGGTTTTGGATGCATATCAGTTTTTGATCTCCTGGCGAGGATTTTTTTTCCAAGCATATGAGCATGATTCCTCTAACTGCAGTAGTTTGCTTAGTACCAGTTTGAAGAAAATTGTACTTCTATCAAAAGAGTTAGTGATGTAGAGTTAGGTGTGTATAAGTGTTGGATGAAACTAGGAAGAATCTGTAAGGAGTGGATTACTGCAACAAGCTCGTAGTTACATCCTTTAGGCCTTGTTTTGCAGATGGGGTTCAGAGTGTTTTACTAGGGAATTATCTGACGGGGATTGGGTGAAAACACTTCCTTCACCCAATCCCCTCTCACCCGATCCTCTTCCCTGTTCAATTGATTTTAAATTTCGTGTCTTTGGATCGCATCTTGTTTCCCGAAAGAGAAGAGGCAGCGCCCTCGAGCAGCAGTCCAAAACGCGAGGGGTGAGGCGTGTTTCTATTATACCTAGACCAAACGAGTATTCTGGGGGATCGCTAGGGTTAAGCCCACCCAAAACTCCTATACAAAACAGTGGTTTCTGGTGTCTTTCAATGTGTCGGGGATAATAGTCGGTAATCCTCGTCAAAACACGTCTACAAAACGAGCCCTTAGCAAGGTGGCCTAAATTATTTCACTTAGACAATCTTAGCATTAGGGCCTGGACTCATGATTTAATTGATCTTCCCATCCAGATTCTACAACAGTGACTTACTGACCCACTGTCACTGACCATCTAAAAAAGAAACGATTTGTATACAGAAATGTATAGTGAGTAGTTGCACATTCTCAACTCTAGAATTCAACTTGTGCAACCTTAGATTTTTAAATGTGCAATTAAGGTATAGCCGCTGAATTCTTAAATTGCAACCTTTTTTTGTTAAACTTTAAATTGCAACCTTTTTTTTGTTAAATATCAGTTAGGTCATTACACTTTCTAAAACCTTGAGTTGAACATGATTTTGTTGATTTGGGGGTTTATAAATTTGGTAGGGCAAAGCTGCTTCAAACTTTTATGTTTTTGTTTCCAAATTAGAAGTGTCGGTTTTGTCTTTACACTTTCTGCAACATTGATTTGCGCATAATTTTGCTGGTTTTGGGGTTTGTAATTTGGTAGGGAAAAACTGCTCCAAATTCTATTATTTAGAGTTTGTAATTTGCCCACCTCAGCTTGGTTGGGATAAAAGGATTTAATGATGGTGTTTGTAAAGCTGTTCTAAATTATTATGTTTTTTTTAGTTTCATAGAGAATCTTTTATTTTTTATTTGCAGTTTTCGAATGAGAAAATTCTATTATTTTCTAAACGGTTTGTGGGATGGCGACGAGAGTGGATGTACCGTAGCCGGCTAGTGTCAAATTACAGGTTTGCTTATGAGTTGAGTTCCCTCCAAGTACCACTGAGCATACTATTACTCTCTTCTTTCTCTTTTGTGTACTTATTTTTCACACAACCCTGCAAGAAAATGTTGATGTGGCGCTGTGAGATTGTTTCCTTTTCATAGATCAACAGGGACTCCCCGTCCCCGGTTCTATTGATAACATCAACGAAACCTGAAGAGAATTCTTAGGTCTGATATAATAAAGAGAGCTATAACTTTTAGCAAAGAGAACAGCGAAAGTTCCATACAAAGGAAAGCATGAATCTTCAATGGTCACCTGTGTATCTTCTCCAACTCCAAGAATCAATCTCCCCTTACTCGGGTCAATTGTGGTGAAAGTGCACTTGGATTCAGCATCGGGCAACCCCTCCAGCTCCTACCTACGAACAGTGACAGGTCATTCTGTTGGGCCAATGGTTGTCTCGGTCCGATCTTGCATTTCAATGCATCTTTTTATAAGACTATCTCACAAATATCAATGGAAATAAATGAGAAACAATTTTTTAGGGGGAAATGAGCGTTTTTATTACTTAAAAGTAATATTTATACCCGGCCTCTGCATAACTAAGAGCATTACTAGTAGTACCCTCAAACCCTCAAATGTTTAAGGATTGAGAATTGGCATTTTTTGAAACTTTTAAGGGTTAAAAAACAGGGCCATATTCCGTTATAAGGGTTCGGTTTGAGGGTTCTAGTCTTTGCCGCAACCCCAACCCTTAAAACTATCATTTGATATATCTCAATTTCATCATCTCAATAATGGTTTGAAGAAAACAATAATCATTCTAGTTATTATTACAACACCGAATAGTACTTTCAAGCACATAATAATCATTCATGTTATTAAAACAATATTTTTGCAAATAACAATAACTGTTCGAATCAAATAGGACACAGAAAAGTAAAACAAAGGTAGATCATGGGCCTTGGCGCCGCCCATCCAACTGCCAATGGTGCTCTACTAGATTATCCCGGAGACCATGAGTGTTTGCATTCTCAATCGCACGATGTGTTTCAAGAAAAGCTTGTACACGACAAGGGTTTCTTTCCGATTGCACATGGGTACCAACATTGTCATAGAAACAAGGCAGGTTGAACCCTCTCTCATCCTCGAGGATCATGTTGTGTAGAATCACACAACATTTCATGATGTTCTCCAAGTTTTTTTTGTCCCAAAAACGAGCTGGACCCTGAACTATGGCAAACCTTGCTTGCAAAATATCGAAAGCTATCCCAATATCCTTGCGGGCTTTTTCTTGTGCCTTGGTGAAATGAGCCTCTTTTTTGGTTAAGGGCACCCCATTTTCTCCTTGATGGCTTCACAAGAGTTGCCCACTCGGGATAAATGCCATCGGTGAGATAGTATCCCATTGAGTACTCATTGTCCATGATTTTGTAATTCCAAGTTGGAGCATCCCCAGAAACTAATCTTGCAAACAAAGGAGATCTATTGAGCACATTGATATCCTGGCCTCTGGCGCGCGGCGAGGAGAGGTCGAGGAGGGCGGCCTCTGGCTGCGGGAGGCGGCTAGGGGGCGGGAGAACGGGGCGCGGCGGGCGGCCGGGGGTGGGGCGCGGCGGCTTGGGAAGGTCGAGGAGGTGGGGAGAGCTTGGGGCGGCGGCAGCGGTCACGCGGCTCGGGAGGCCGCTATGTTGGGACGGCGAATCCGACGGCGGGGAGGGAACGGGCAGGCGCGGCGGGCTCGCGCTCGTCGAGGGGAGGCGGGGAGCGGCCAGAATGGCGGCGGGCGGCGGCGGCGCGGGCAGGCGGGAGGTGGGGGACGGGAAATTTCCCTCCCGCACGATGAAGGAAGAGGAGTGCGGGTTGGGGTCGTTTCCCCTCTCCAACCTCTACAGGTTGGGATAGGGTTTGAGGGTTGGACTCTCAATTTTTTTTTGAGGGTTTGAGGGTTAAGGTGTTCTAGTCTACGCAATTTTTCGCTCGCAAACTGTAAAAAAACGGTTATTTGAGGGTTTGAGGGTACTACTAGTGATGCTCTAAGATGCACACAGCCGATCAATCCACACGACTAGAGAACAAAGTAAGTAGACCAATATTACAGAAAAACACTAACAAAATAAGCGGCCTCGAGAAATGAGAAACAAATGATGGTAAAAGCTTATTAGGAAGAAGAATCATCTTTGTCAATCTTGTTGTCCATTGTATAAAAGTCAGCAGTTTTTTACAAGCAAGCAAATGACTAGACACAGGAGAAACAAAGTTCTTCCAAAATAAAGGGAACCAACTAACTATGGAACTCTGAAGAATCAAGCTTATCTACCCCTGCAAATAATTGTGCTATTCATAATAGTGTTCACAGAAATATCCAAAATCAAATGTTCATAGTTAATCAGCAACCCCACTTGTAGCTGCCTTCACCATCCATCATTCATACCCCCATTGAGCTTCTTCCAAAGTCCGTTATTTGTACTATGCAATCTTTATGCCCACTATACTGCTAGGATCGAAAATTACTTCGCCAATTATATTTGTCAACAAATACCTGTCAATACCAAAAACTAACTATGCACTTTATGCCCAGCCTATTATCATGGACCTGTAATATAGAAGTTACGCTGTCTAATCTAGGTTTCATTTCAGGAAAGGAGCTGGAGCATGGACCCGTTTTGTTTATAAATATAGAGTATCACCTAAAATGTAATGAAGTGGGGATTGGCATTTTGTCAAGCACTCGACATGCAGAAGATAATGCATATACATATCTTAATTCCGTTTAGCTGACAAAGAAACTGGGTACATATCATAGCAAAGAACCAGTTCCAGATCTGTAGTTGATCATAGTTGATGAGGTTTCACCAAGCATTATACGAAGAGAACATGTCATCCACAAGTAGATGAACATTACCTAACAATGCTTATAGCTCTTCAAAGATGACTCACTTTTATACAACCCGTTAAAGCTTCTGCGTTTACCTGAATTACAATTTTGAAGCTCCAAGTTGAATTAGAATGACTCCTGACAAATGTTGTGATGCTCATCTAGAAGTGCAATGCAACTTTTCTTATGTCTCTGCATAACGGTAGTAAATTGCAAGGTCCAGATTTGCAGACAATCACTATGAAGCTGCAAAGATCACTGAATTCGTTATCCAGAAAAGTAAATAAGCAGTCACTAAACTTACGGAGGTGCATTTGAATGATGGGTACAAACAGGAAAGGAAAAGTTTGAAGACATCATTACCAGAACAAGGATAATTACATGAACTTTCGCAACAATAGGAAATAACTTTACTCCTCAAAACATATGCACGTACTGGGCATTTTCGAATTATCTCATACTTGTAGGCCACATCAAAGACAATGCTTAGAGCTCTTCAAAGATGGCGGTAAACCTCGAGGCGGTGCATAGTGTCATACGTGTACATTCTGGTACATGTGCCTATAAATGTTGTAAGCTTGTAGTGAATCAACCTAATTGCAAGCAAAGCCTATGCAACAATTACACAGATTAAGCTAAAACATGGTAAACCAAATTCTACACCCCTACTTCCAGGTATATTTCCCTCTAGGAATCAACTTTCGATGGAGCATGAGAAGCCATGAGATAAGACAGAATCATACCTTGTTGTGTCCTCGTGTGTACCAGATATCTGTAGCACCATTGTGTGTTCCCTGAATAATGCTGGCACAAAGATGAATACACGGCCAAAGGAACTTAGATCAACCTCCCATCTCCCTCCCAGGAGCTTTGACCACCTACGAAGCCTCATATGACACACTGGCAAGATCCCCCTCCTACAAGGTCACTAACAGCGCCTTGCCTGTGCTCTCCAATGGCAGCCGGTGCCTCCGCGTTCCTAATCCATGGCATGAGGATTGAAGATTGCTGCACATAGGGGAAAAAAGGAGACAGCATCCCACGATTCTAGGAGATTGTTTGACATAACAATGGTACTCCGGATTGAAAATCATTTCAGGGTAAGTTTTTCGCGCTGAATACTACACATCGCATTTTGGTCATTTGGACAACCATTCTTAGCACTTTAGCTCAAGCTACCTTATCACGTGGTGAAACAATCAAATTAGCTTGCATCTGAGGATTCAAATTTCACAACTGAAGAACCAGATAGACCATAAAGATCTGCAACAATAATTGGCTTGGCATATCTACGCAAATGAATCAGAACACACAACGGCATAATCGGCAAGTACAAAAATCTCCTGCCAGCTGGAATGATTTATATGTTAATAGAAATCAGGAATACAGTACAATGAACATCAATTAGCTACGACATCGCTAATTCTCACGATCAAGAAGCCTCACATATTTAACAAATGCCATGCAATGTATCACCATTTTTATCAGATGACAGCTAGCTAATCAAATCATACGAAACACAGATACAGACATACAGTAGTCCACTATCGCCAACCAAAAAACAATGATTGCAACAGAATGGTAGTCATGTGCATCAACATGGTACAACTAACTTTGACACTTAAGGTAAGCATGCTAGCAGAATCAAGAGGAAATCTTCAGACACTGAAAACAAATTTCAAGCAGTGTCTTGCATGTAGGATTACATAGCAGAGCAACAGATCATTAACTATTCCCAGCGCAATTTACTCGCATGATCAAATGCATAGGCACCTACTATGACTTCAGTAGTTCACAAAAGGGTCAAGGATAGAAAAGTCTGATCCTCTCTTCAAGCTTCGAATGTAATCTCCTTGAGGATCAGAACAGAAAGTGACCAGCACCCAGGAGGCTTCACTGGCCCTCTTCATGGACCCCAGACTCTCCACTTTGGAATGCACCTCTTCCATCGAAGTGAAACCAGCATCCAGAAGAATCACCACCTCCTCCAGCACCAATGCGCTCTCAAAGAAAAATTTGAGAAAGGCGAGCTCACTTCGTGCACCTCGGAAATCATGGAAAACAAGACGCTTGATGCGTGACTGGATGCATTCTATGGTACCAGACTCGTGCCAGAATTTCAGGTTGAGCTTGCCAGTGGATTGATGCGTTTTTCCAGACTGAAAATTGGATCAAATCAACGCGGATTCAGTTCATGAGCTATTCACAGCAGCTAGCAATATGATGCTAGTACATAACGATGCAAATGAATGTCAAAGGAAGCATCACGGGTTTCACCTTGATGTGGAGCGTCTCAACATTCGGAAAGCATCTGAGGACGGTAGGAATCATCTTGGCATCATTGCGGACATTGAATCGCACCTCCATAGCAAGGATTCTCACACTTGGTACCATGGTTCTCGGGCTCACCTTTGTCCCAGCCTGCAATTGCAATCACAATGCACCCACTTATAAGAGAATAAAGATCAGAGATTTACATCTACTATAGTTTAAAAATTAATATTGAACAGATGGAAAGATCGGGCACCTTGATTATGGTGTTGCCGACCTTTAGCACGTGATTTCCAGGGTCCAACTCCAAGTATCCCAACAAGTGCAGCTTGGGGGAATGGCCAATCTTGACCTTGGAGCAGCTGTCATCAGTGGTACAGCCTTGATTACCTTCCGAATGGATGAGACGCTCAAGGCGTGGGGCGTCCACCACGAAGATTTCTTCAAAGGACCCAATGATCTGCACGCACCGGAGGCTCTGGCTGACAAGGC
This sequence comes from Avena atlantica, assembly GCA_910589765.1. Lineage (NCBI taxonomy): Eukaryota > Viridiplantae > Streptophyta > Magnoliopsida > Poales > Poaceae > Avena > Avena atlantica. The sequence goes on along the minus strand of OU342736.1, from coordinate 282,590,293 downwards.
GGAGACGAAGCTGGAACAAATTCCCTTCGACACAGAGTGTCTCCAGCACGGGGCTCCTGTCGAGGATGAAGTCCAAATCCCTGCTCTCCATGAGGACGCTGCAGAGTCCGAGCTCACGGAGGTTCGGGAAAAGGGAGGTGCGCGGGAGGTCAGCCGTGTCGGGGAACTTCCAGAGGCCGAGGTAGAGGCGGGTGAGGGTGGCCATGTCTAAGAAGGTGGAGGGGAGATCGATGTCGAGTGGCCAGCGGCGGTTGACGAGCACGAGTTCCTGGATGCCATTGACGGCGAGGATCCGGAGCCAGCTCGTGAGCAGGCCATGGAACTCCTCCATGTAGCAGCTGGTGATGTGGACGCAGCGGAAGGGCCCCGGATGCTCGGCGAGGACGCAGGACAAGGCGGAGGTGACGGGAAAGAGGTCGGCGTCGGCGAGGACGAGCGGGGTGGAGCGCCAGACCCCGCGCCAGCGGCGGGAGAGCGCGGCGGTGCGCGCAGCCTCCTTGACGGGGAGGCGGGAGACGATGTTGCCGAGGAGTGCGTCCGGGAGGTGGCTGAGGCGGTCGACGGCGTCATCGGGGGCGAGAGCGAAGAGGCGAGCATCAGCGGAGACGGGTGGGTCGGGAAGGGTGTAGTGGGTGGGGGCAACGAAGCGGGCGAAGACGCGGTCCAATCCGCCTGGTTCACGCCAGTGGCGCAGTAGCTGGACCCTCAACTTGTGCACTAGGGCCTCCATGGTCGCCGGCGGAAACGACGGGGAGCACACGCTTGCGAAGAGCCGACCCAACTCGTCGTCGCTGCGGACGAGTTCGAGCGCCATCTGGAGGGCGACGTTACACTGCGGGTTGTCCATGGCCGCCGCCGGAAGCGCTGCGGTGGGGACGACTTTGGAGCGGCGCGTCATGTCTGTGGAGTGGAGCAAGAACGGCGGAAGAGATGGGGAATGGTTTAGGGTGCTCCAACTGGTCGCTCGCTGCGAGCGCGAGCGCTGCCAAATCTGGCCAACGGGCCGGCCCGGCCCAGGCCTGGCACGTCTCAAACGGGCCGGCACGCGGCACGGTACGCCGTGGCCCGCCAAGCCACGTGTCGTGCCGGGCCGGCACGCGTGCCCCTGGCGGCCTGAGCCCGGCATCTGGGATAAACGGGACGGCTCGCGTCACGTCAAGCACGCTGGAACGTGGCCTTTTTCTGCAGGCTCGTCGAAATATATCTTCAAAAACATCCTAACCTGACCAGCTAGATTCGTAATTCATGTGGTAGAGTGCAACACGAGAGACCAGCAGGTCTACGGTACGAACCCCCGCGGCCGGCGGCACCCTTTTTTGCACTTTTCTTCGTGATATCGCCGCACGGCCCGTTAAGCCACGTGTCAGGCCATGCTTGGGTCGGCCTTTCTTGGCATGCCGTGGGCAGCCCCGCCCAGGCACGAGCCGATGGCCAGGTTTGAGCGTTGCATCGCCTTAGACTAATCCATCATGGGCCGCACCAATACAGCCCAATAACAGGTAAGTTTTTCCCTTTTTTCTTTTTTTCAAATCTAAATACTTTTTATAAATCTTATAATATACTACTTATAGATGTTGTAGTTTTTTAAATTTTGGATGAATCTATATACTAAATAGTGTCTAAATTCATATAAATTAGACGGGGGGAGTATATGTATTAGTAGTGCATACGCAAGAACAACCATAGCATAACAACAGATCGGATCAAGGTATACGTACTAATCGGTTGAGGATGAAACGATCATGGTTGCAGCAATGACGTTGTTGACGATAATGTTTGTGAAGACCGGTCGAAGAAGACGGCGGTATGCAGCACGGCCCGGCCCGACTTGGATGGAAGATGATGAAGAAGCGAGCAAGGGTGCTTTCCAAAAACCTTATTCGTTCTGAATGGTTTCGGAGACCTGCTCCCCCGTGTTTCTCGGTGCGAGCTGACACTCATGATGAAGTAGACTATGGTGATGACGCAAAAAGAGAGATGGCAAAACCCTATATTGGACAAAAATATAACCTTGGCTCATTCCGAAAACCTCGACATGTGTGACGGGTGGGCGTCGAAGGAGAAGCGCATAAACCATTTCTCTTTTCACTCACCAATTGGTGAGACACTCCATGTTATAAACTGGTATGACTATCTTTCAACTTTTCATGTGTAACTAAACTTTAGGTCTCACATTCCTCTTGTCACACACACATGTGACTTACCATCAACTTGGGCCGCTTCACATTGTACACACATGGAATTTAAGATTTAAGAAAAATCTGAAATCACACGTAGGCTAAAAGATTTTGCCAATATTTTTAACATGGAAGGTCTGAAACCCAGCTCCCCAGCTCCTGCAGCGGAAATTGTCCAATTTCAGAAACCAATCACTGCCAAACTAAATAAAACTGGGTGATATAAAATCTAAGGGAGTGCCTAGATCTCAGGCGCATGAGAACTTCTTATGTCTAAGTCGCTGACATCATCCTACTATTTGTGTTAATTCTCAGTTGCAATACAAATTCTCGGTTACAACTTAGTTACAACTCATTAAGATGTCAGTTACAACCTAGTTGCAACTCATGTGAACGTACTACGTTGCACGAATCGCGAGGTAAATTTAATGACAAGAAAGATGACTGAGACCTAAGAAGTTTCCAGGCGTATCAGAACTAGCAAATCCGAAAATCTAAAAGGTACCAACGGCTGCTGATCTTGCCTAGCAACATATATCCGAAACGTGACACCAGCTGCTGATAAAGCCTAGCAACATGTGCCCTACCAACTAGTATGTCTCACTCACAGAATCTAAAAGCTAGGTTAGAAAAAAATTACTCCCTCCGACCCATATTAGTTGATAGATTTGATGAATCTAGACACATCTAAGTCAATTAATATGAGTGAGAGGGAGTATATGCATCCATCAGCACACACTACACCACTGGTACTGACATCCCTGCAAGCATGTTTAGATAAAATAAGCTGACTGATATATGCTATACAGGTTTGTTGTATGCCAATAGAAGTACCCACTGATTGACATTATTCATTAATCTTACAACAAGACATGGAGAAATTTCCATTACTTTCGTTTACAATTCGACTACCGTGTAGATCCTCGCACTTGTCAGTGCTAGGCTTGCCCCAGATGCTCAATAAATTTGGTCTTACTATACAAATTATTTGACTCAAAAAATAAAAAAAGGCGGAAAAAGACCAAGTCATAGAAAATGTAGAGAAGGGCCACAATGCATTATGCAGTACATAAATATAACTTGATCTAGTAATTGTTATATTCGACTGTGTTTTAACCAAAAATCAGGTGACTGGTCAGTAGGTAGCGGTAGTCCATATGTTTGCAAGTAACTCATATTTCCCTAGGTTTGCATCCGGTGTCCCTAGAATAGTGAAATCAATAAAACATGACAAACTGGCCTGTAATGTATCCTCAAAGAACAATATGCTTACATAACTCAGTGAACCAAAGAACAGAGTAACGATCTGCAACAAATATAATCTTCTGCCAGCTGGAAAGAATTTTCTGTGGAAGCATCAATCAGCTCAGAAATCACTTAATCGTCACCAGAATATGATGATTGATCAAAGCCTCATATGTTTAGCAAAAACCATACAATGTAACACCATTATCATCAGATCAAAGCTAGCTGATGGGATCACATGAAACACAGATACATCGGTCCATAATTGACGACCAAAATATGATGATTGATGATCAGGCTAGAAGAACAAAGAGGTGGGGCAGATCCTAAAACCCTATTAATAAATCTCAAACATTGTCTTCCATGTACATATTGGAGCAATAGAACATTAACAAATTCCAGAGCAATTCACTTCGCATGATGAAATACATTGGCACCAACTGTGACTTCAGTAGTTCGCAAAAGGGTCCCGGAAAGAAAAATCAGATCCTCTTTTGAAGCTCTGAATATGATCTTCTTGAGGATCAGAACAGCCAGTGACCAGCAGTGAGAAGCCTTCACTGGCCCGCTTCACGGACCCCAGGCTGTCCACTTTGGAATGCACCTCTTCCACCGAAGTGAAACCAGTGTCCAGCAGAATCACCACCTCCTCCAGCACCAATGCGCTCTCAAAGAAAAATTTGAGGAAGGCGAGCTCAGTTCGACCCCCTCGGAAATCACGGAAAACAAGCCGCCTGATGCGCGAATGGATGCATTCTATGGTACCAGAATCGTGCCAGAATTTCAGGTTGAGCTTGCCAGTGAGTTGATCCGTATTTCTAGACTGAAAATTCGTCCAAGTCAATGCACATGGAGTTCATCAGCTATTGACAGAAACTAGCATCATGATCCTAGTACATCATGAATGCCAAAAGAAGCATCAAGGGGCTTCACCTTGATGTGGAGTGTCTCAACGCTCGGAAAGCATCTGAGGACGCTGGGAATCATCTTGGCATCATTGCGGACATCGAATCGCACCTCCATAGCCAGGATTGTCACACTTGGTACCATGGTTCTTGGGCTCACCTTTGTCCCAGCCTGCAATTGCAATCATAATGCACCCCATTAAGAGAATAAAGATGACAGATTTACATTGATCGTTTAAGAATACATACATTGAACAAATGGAAAGTTCGGGCACCTTGATGATGGTGTTGCCGACGTCCAGCGTGTGCTTCCTTTGGTACAACTGCAAGTATCCCAACAAGTGCAGCTTGGGGCAATGGCCGATCTTGACCTCGGTGCAGCTCACATCAGGGGTACATCCTTTGTTACCTTCGGAATGGATGAGCCGTTCAAGTTGTGGGGCGTCCACCACGAAGATTTCTTCAAAGGACCCGACGATCTGCACGCACCGGAGGCTTTGGCTGACAAGGCGGAGGCGAAGCTTGAACTGGTTCCCTTCGACACAGAGCGTCTCCAGCACGGGGCTCCTGTCGAGGACGAAGTCCAAATCGCTGTTCTCCATGAGGACGCCGCGGAGGCAGAGATCACGGAGGTTAGGGAAGAAGGAGGTGGGCGGGGCAGCGGCCGTGTCGGGGAACTTCCAGAGGCCGAGATAGAGGCGGGTGAGGGTGGCCATGCCTAAGAAGGTGGAGGGGAGAACGTGGTCGTGCGGCGACTGGCCGTTGACGAGCAGGAGTTCCTGGATGCCCTTGTCGGCGAGGATCTGGAGCCAGCTGGTGAGCAGGCCATGGAAGTCCTCCATTTTGCTGCTGGAGAAGTGCACGCGGCGGAAGGGCCCTGGATGCTCGGCGAGGACGCGGGACACGGCGGAGGTGATGTGGTCGAGGTCGGCGTCGTGGAGGACGAGCGGGATGGAGCGCCAGACCCCGCGCCAGCGGCGGGAGAGTGCTGATGTGCGCGCGGCGTCCTTGACGGGGAGGCGGGAGACGATGTTGCCGAGGAGTGCGTCCGGGAGGCGGCTGAGGCGGTCGACGCCGTAGTGGGGGAGGAGGGCAAAGAGACGAGCACCAGCGGGGCACATGCGGGCGAAGAGCCGTCTCACGAACTTGAACACCAGATGGAACACCGGGGTTTCCATGGCGGCCGCCGGAAGCGTCCCGGTTTTCAGTGGATTGGAGCAAGAGCGGCGGAAGAGAAGGGGATTTTTTCCGTTTTCTGTTGTGAAGAGAAAGAGAAGGGGAAATGCTCCCGAGCGGCCGGAAGAAGCCTAGATGGGCCCAATCTCAATCTGTGGGAACTCGTTGCTCGTTGTCTACGAGCCAGCGAATCATTTGTCTTAATTTTTTGTTTTGCGCGGGGGCCTGCTTTTTTCGGCAGCCGCGTGTGTTGCAAATTTATAGCAGGAGAGAGTTTTTTTTTTGGCACGACTAAAAAAAATTGGAATTTCTATTTTCTTCTCCCTGGTTTGTTAGCTGTACTTGGTTTTTTTCCAGCGTTTATTTTTCTTGCCCATCTCCTATTACAGAGCTCTCATACCGTTTGAAATTTGTTGTCCGTAAGCTTTGTCGTTACGTGCTGACGAGTGGGACCGCGTTTAGTCAGGTCCGTCGTGGACCCTCGCCGTTACGTGTTGACAAGTGAAACCGGTTGGTTAGGTATGCGTTATGCTGACGTGTGCGGCCATGCCATGTTGGACTGCGTGAGATCGACTTATTGGGAACGCATTATGGAGAACGTGGTGTGAGACCATGGACGCGTTTGGTGGTTAAGTGCACTTTGTTGCTTAAATTTAAATTTTTGTTTTTTGTTTTTTTTATGATTAACTTTTTAAGAGCGTCTTTTTTCTTTTATCTCGCTAACAGTTGTAATTTTTTGTCAAAAAAGGTAGCGAATCTAAAACGGCTTCCCTCTTCATTCATGGTTCCTTTTGGTCCTCGTTTTTTTCTCAATTTGATAGAAAATCTAGAGAAGCAAATCTAACCAGCATCATAAATACATTCAGTAAACAGAGCATATGTAGATAAAGCAGCTAATATAGGATATATATATATAGTATGATACTTAAACGAGATTCGATAATTAGACTGCACAGACAATATAAAAGAAACTGCTTTACAACAGCAACAGCAACAGCAACAGCACAAGATCAGTGGCCCCTCATGGCCTCCGCCTCCTCCCTCTAGCGCTTCCTTCACTTCTTGCTGCCCAGTCCCTTGACCTTGGGCACCTTGGGCTTGATCGGGGGCATGCGACCCTCCTCGATGGCCACCTTCTGGAGGTTATGAAGGTGAAAACCAAGCGCCTTATGTTTGGCTCTGAAGCCGTTGACGTTCACGGACAGGCCGCATGTCTTCACGTCCTCGACATGCTTCACGAGGGAGTTGAAGTCGATGGCGAGGAGACTCCTGGTGCAGAAGGGGCACCTGTAGACTGTGAGATCCTAGATTGACGGTCCGAGAATTCCCGTTATGCCTACAATTCATGTTCCCATGAACAGTAAGCTATAAACATAACCGACTAGTATCATACATCATCCATAAGTAGCGAGTATAAAACTTACATTATTGCCATTATGGCGATTACAACACTAATAGTGGAAGCCTTCAAGCGCAGAGCCCATGTCATGCCTTAACCTACATGCGACTGACTGAGAAGACAGCCCAGCTCAGATAGACGTCAGCATCTCCTTCATTCCTTAGAATCTGCAATCTGGCCAAGTAAATAGCCAGGAACAAAGCCGTGAGTACTTTTGAAGGTACTCGCAAGACCACTGAGATAAGGTAAACAAAGATAATGCGTATTGGGATGTGGCGAGATAGCTCTACACTACAGTTGTTTTTGAAAAGCCTAAATTGGCATCTTTATATCTTTGTTGAAAAAGAGTTTTTGAAAACATGCCTCCTTTTTGCAAATCTGGATATAGCCATGTCCCTTTGAAAAACCTTTGTAAAACATTTTTATAGTAAACCCCTTTTTAAAGCCTCTTGGACCATTCAAGGTCAAATCAAACATTTTACTCATGTTACCTGGTGACCAAGTCACATCCTTTTTATTTATCTCAAAACCATTCCAAGGGTACTCCTAGCAATCACCTTTTCAACCATCCTTGACCGTGGATACGACTATTCGAATAGATTATACTATATAGAGTATGTGTACTTTACCCACAAGAATCAATACATCCGCCAGGATACAATCACAGCCCGCTACACACTATAAATGAGGGTTCGGATAATCAAACCTAACTTTTCATTTGTCATCCCTAGCAACGACGGTTTTTCCTTTTGGGTTTGTTCTCCCTGGCAACGATTATGTGGCACGACGGCCATAGTCCTTCCTCCCATACACGCGTGTACCCAAGCCGCAGCTTGTCCTATGCCTTAAATTGTGACTTAACTCCCTTCCGTACAAACGTTGCATATCGTTCGCGGCAAACCCAATTGTTGCACTGGTACCTTGTCCAAGACAGTCCGGATATTAGGGGGATTTCTTCCCTTTAGCGAGTATGAGCAGCCCCGGCTAAAAACAACAAACTATGAGCTAAGCCCCAGCGACTGGGGTAGTGTGGTTGCACGGATAAATTGTTCCGATAAAGGCGTAGAACATCCTTTCTCTTTCCTTTGCTCAATCTTTCTCTTTATGTTGGAGATATGCCCAAGAGGCAATAATAAAATGGTTATTATCGTATCTTCATGTTTATGATAAATATTTACATCCTATGCTGTAATTGTATTAAGAGGAAACATTAATACTTGTGTGTTTTGTAAACATAAAAGAGTCCCTAGTAATCCTCTTGTTAAACTAGCTTGTTGATTAATAGATGATCATGGTTTCCTGATCATGAATATTGGATGTTATTTATAACAAGATCATATCATTAGTAGAATGATGTGGTGGACACACTCCTATAGTAAGCATAGCATAAGATCAAGTCATTAAAGTTTGTTTGCTATAAAGATTTTAAATACATAGTAACCTAATCCTTCGACCATGACATCATGTTAATCACCATAACCGGATGAGTGCTTTGATGACATCAAACGCCACTTCCATAACTGGGTGGTTATAAAGGTGGCATTAGGTATTCTAAAAGTATGTGTTGAGGAACATGGATCAAGAGTTGGATTTTTTCATCCATATGATGGATAGATATACTCTGGGCCCTCTCGGTGGAATATCATCCAATTGGCTTACAAGCATGTGACTAGGTCACAAGGGATGTCATATCACAGAACGTGTAAAGAGTACTTATCGGTAACGAGGTTGAACTAGATATAATATATACCGAAGATCAAACCTCGGATAAGTAAAGTATCGCGCGACAAAGGGAAACATTATCGTATGTAAATGGTTCATTCGATCACAATGTAATCGTAGAAATACCCTAATGGGGTAGGAGCATGGAGCACTAGGTCAAGTCGGCCAAGGACATGGAAGAGATAATGAAACTCTAGTTTGAATAGTCAAACTCTGGTTTGAAAAAGTCAAATCCTAGTTTGAAAGTCAAAGTCCTAGTGGAGGAAGGACAAGAAACCTTGAGGGACAAGGTTTCCCTTACCCCTCTCTTGCCGCCGGCCAAGAGGGGTTGGGGGTGGACTCGGCCAGGGCTAGGAACCCTGGCCGCCGCCTCTCCCACCCATATAAGCAAGGGTGGGGCGCAACCTACTCCCTCACCCCAAACCCTAGATGCCAGGCGCCTCCTTCTCTCCTCCATACAACTGCTTCGGCTTAAGCGAAGCCCTGCAGTAATCCCTTCTCCACCACCACCACACCGTCGTGCTATTGGGATTCCGTGGAGATCTACAACCTTCGATGCCCTGCTGGAACAAGGGAGAGGAAGGTCTTCATCGACTATCGTACGTGTGACCGACTGCGGAAGCGCTGCCGGAATGCATCACCGGAAGGATCGTCTACACGATCTTGAGATCGGCAAGTGATCGACTACATAAACCACGAGAATCCGATCTCGTTAAACACTTTGGATCTACGAGGGTTAGTTCTCTATAATCTCGTTGCACTGATCTCGTAGATTATATTTTGGCTTTGCCATAGATTAGATCTTGGTTTTGTGCGTTCCTGCGATAGAATTTTTTGTTTTCCATGCTACAAACCCTCAGTGGTATTAGAGCCGACTCTATGCGTAGATCTGTTGCACAAGTAGAACACAATGGTTTTGTGGGCGTTGATGCTTTTGTTGCCGCTTGCTTTTTGTGTACTTTGCATCTTGCGAGATGGTGGAATGAAGCGGCTCGGGCTAACATTACATGTCATCGTACATGAGACTTGCTCCACGCTCAATGTGCAACTTGCATTGCACAAGTGGCTTTGCAGGTGTCTATCTCTCCCACCATAGTGAAGATTCAATTTACAATAGGCACTTGACAATACTTGTATCAACGTTGTAAGTTCATGTTCATAAGTTAGAACGGTTCTTATTCGAAAGCCCCAGCCAAGTAAAACATGCAAAGAAAATTAGAGGCATCTAACTTGTTTTTGCAGGGCTTGTGTTATGATATGATATGGCCATGATGAGGTTGTGATTATATATGATGTATGCAATGATCCTTATTATAAGTTGGCAACCGGAAGGAGCCTTATGGTTGTCTTTAAATTTCGTTTAAGACATGCGTGTCTATTCATCAAGTAGTTGTAATAGTTGTTGGTGGAGGACAATCATGAAGCGGCGCCATTGACCTTGACGCCACACCGGTGATGATGGAGATCATGTTCATGCTTTGGAGATGGAGATCAAAGGCACAAGAAGAAAGGCCATATCATATCACATATTATGAATTGCATGTGATGTTAAGACTTTTTATGCATCTTGTATTGCTTAGATCGTGATGATAGCATTATAAGATGATCCCTCTCACTAAATATCAAGTAATAAAATGTCCATCCTTAGTAGGCACTATTGCTAAGACTCGTCGTTTTGAAGCATCACGTGATGATCAGGTGTGATAGATTCTAGGTGTGCATACAACGGGTGCAAGCCATATTTCCACATGCGGATACTAAGGTTAACCTTGACAAGCCTAGCATGTATAGACATGGCCTTGGAACACGGAATATTGAAAGGTAAAGCATGAGTCATATGTATGATATGATGAACATGTTGATTGTTCTCCTTTGAAGCTACATCATCTCTCGTGATGAACAGACTTGGCGTAGTGGATTTGGTTCGTGTAATCACCAAAACGACTCGAGAGATGTTGTTTTGAGTGGGAGTTCAAATAATAATATGATTAAATTTGAACACAATTTATCATAAATTAAATCAAAGTGTTGCATAGTTATTGTAGTCATTGGCATCCGTTCACCACCTTATGCTTAGTTATAATTGAGATAATAGAACTATAGAATTCTGGATAGTTACTTTACGAACTGGTATCGTATTGTTTTGAGTGTTAATCTAAAGTTTTGAAGTCCTATTACAAACTTTCGGCAAACTCTGTATTACTCCGTGAAGTTTAATAATTGGTATTAAATCAAGAGTAACAATTCCAGTGTTAGTATCTAAGTATCATGTTTGTCTCCATGATTCTTGATATTCAAAAGATTGTTTTAATATCAAGATTATCTAGAAGCTTGAAGAATTGTTTCAAAAACATCATGTGTGGAAGATATTGCGATATCTGAAACGATGTTTTGGTTGCAACATGATAGAGTATAATATGGCAAAGTTTATGTTCTCATATTTGATGAGAATTTGCAAAGGTTGGACACGCTAGTCGTCCTAATCCTCCAATAGATTTTGGAAAGCAACATTATACTCGGGTTTCGCCGCTATAAGCTAAAGTAGTTTGATCATGAAAATTGTCATGATCAGGATGAATAAAATATGTAGGTAAAATGTTTACTACACTAAAATATTACTAAAGAATGGATTTTGAAAGAACGCTAAACATTTGATGATGGTGATCTACTTAAACGTGCAAGTCCAAAGGTATTAGTATTTGACTATACACGCTTTGGACTATGTGTCATGTATATGGAGCCACTGTTGATGTTGATAGATTCTTTTAAAAGGGAAAGGAAATGCTGAAAGAGAATCTTTGAAATATTTGGCAGATAAATAAAAGGTTGGAAATATCCAGCTTGGATATATAGATGATATACATGTTATGGCTATATTATTTGCTTGTTAAACAATGTGGTTCTTGGGTATTGGATACCGAATTGGTTGGTGTGAAATGTCATGCAAGAAAACACAATTCATGAACTACAATGGCCTAAGTAACCAGCAAGAGAATATGTGATGATGTTCATCGAAAACAAACAAAGTGTTGTTGTGTTGCTCGTTAACATCAAATATTACCTTCAAGATTTTTTTCAATAATTGTTATTTTGATCAGGTATTATGAGAACAAAAGGGTTGTTCAAATAATTTCCGTAATCCATAAAATATGGATCATTTACAAATCTAGTTGGAGAAATCCCATCCATATAACTAAAATGCTAAAAATGTCATAAGACAAATGATTGAAAGATCACTTAAGAAGTGACATCGCCGTTTAAATTATATTGGAAAGAAAACATGTAGAAAATCCATGTTGATGGAATTTTGGAGTCTTTTGATTTTTGATCAAATGACGCTTGTGTGACTTTCCTGGAGATAATTGAAACTTCGTTCAAGGGCCAAAGAAGAACGAACGACTAACTTATTGGAATTTGTACATATTGATGTATGTAGTCCATTATGTATAGTCGTGAGCGATGTATTTCAACATCATATGCTTTCTCCGAAATTTGAGTGAATACATAAGTATATTTACTTAATCAGGATGAAGTATGAAATATTTGAAAATGTTCAAAAACTTTCAAGATGAAGTGGAAAATCATTGTAATAAGAAAATAAAGAATTTATGATTGGATCATAAAGGAAGATATTTGAGTTACAAGTTTAGCATAACACCTAAGATTTGAGGAATCGTTGCATGGATTTGCATTTACCGAAACACCATATGAGTATGGAGTGTTGGAGATATGTAATGAAACCTTGTTTGACATGGTGAAATCAAAGGTGTTAGTTATAAAACTACCATTATATTTTAAAGATTAAAGCTTTAGAGACTACCTCTTTTACACTAAAAAGAGCCCCGTCGTGATCCGTTGAAATGACACCATATAAGATATGGTTTGGGATAAAACCCAAGTTGTCCTTTATTAAACTTTTGTGTGCTAGGCATAAGTAAAATGTTTACAACCAAAAGTCGGATGAGCATGTCTTTGTATATTATTTCGAATAACAGTTGGATGTTCCTCCATAACACTGAAGACAAAAGTGTTTGTCGCTTAGAACGTCAAGTTTCTTTAGAAGGATTTTTTCATGAAAAGTTAAGTGGGAGGACAATAGAACTTTGATAAGGTTATTGAACTTTACTTATATGTGCCGAGTTGCACAGCGCCTGAAAGTGTCCCAGAGGCAGAAACAATGCTCATGGCTCATGTGCCTCAAAGGTTGTAGTCACGGAGGTCTAAGTTCCTATTGAACCAAGTAGGTCGGGTAAATAATCAAATACTAATATTTGAGAGTAAATAATTGTTGTTTGACAATTATGAACCGACTATATTCAAAGAAGCGATGATAGGCCCTGACTCCGTCAGATGGCTTGAAGCCATAAAATCCGTGATAGTTCCATACACGAGAAATCAAGTTTTTGAACTTGGAAGACCCTGTGGAAAGGTGTAAGACCTTATAGTCATATTTGGATCTATAAAGAAATAGACATGGATGTTTCACATCTATGAAATAATCGACATGTCGGGAAAGAGTTCACGACAATGTTCAAAGAGTTGACTATGACAAGATTTAATCTTTCATAGTGATATTTAGTCTGGACAGATTAATGTAGCAACCACTACATATAATTTTGGTATATGGTAGTTAAACAAACAAAACATAGTTCTTCTAATCGAATGGTTACCTAGGGCTTGTACATGACACTATCCAAAGGGTTTTGTTAATTCAAAGGATGCTAAAAGCGTATGCAAACTTTAATGATTGAAGTAAGCATCGCGGAGTTGGAATCTTCACCGTGATGAAATTGTTAAAAGGTTTAATTTCATCAAAGACGATGAAGATGCTTGCATTTGCAAGAAATTAAGTGAGAACGCTAAGACATATTTCTAATACATTACGTGAAAGACATATTGTTGATTGGAAATGATGTATATTTTATTAACACGGGTTAAGAATTTCATTTCGATGAAAGACTTATGCAAAACCCCGAATATTTGGCATCAATGTCTATATGGATTGATTGAGACGCTAATATGGTCGTGCCAAATGTACGTAGATGAAATATTTAATGAGTTCAATATGGAAACAACAAGAAAAGTACTTGTTACACATGAAGGATTGAATCAAGATTCAAGTGTATTGACACTTGTTGAGTGAGATCACAAGAATATTTTGATCAATCATACCGTGATATGTACACATCCAGATATATCCTATGCTCTAAATGTTTTGAGCAGATACTAGAATGATTCATAAGATAATCATTGGATAATAGTAAGGATGTTCTTATGATCTTTTTGAAGAACTAAGAATATTTTATTTATGTAGAGGTGACAAATAGATAGATAGTTTATTGTAAAGTGTTACATTGATACTAGTTTTGTCACATGATACAAATTATGTTTATCTCAATTTAAAACTATGGGTGGCACAATGTAATGGAAAGAAAGTTCCATAACGGATTTGGATGGGTTCCAAAGTTAAGACATTGTGACAGATACTACAACAAAAGGCTAAGTATATGACTGCAATTATAGCAGCAAAACAGGGCATTTGTCTCAAGTAGTTTGTTATCAAACTATGTGTGGTTCACATGGGCTAGTACTATGAAGATATATTGTACGACAATTGTATTAACATGTTTTAACCCCAAGGAACTAAAGGTCTCACCAAAGGACCAAATTTATACAATGGCATCTCATTGGAGAATGAGTGATGCGTAGAGATGCAAAGACATGCAATTACACACGGACCTAAAAGTGTCGGATCCTAAGATTAGTTAACCACTAGCAATCGTGTATATACAACACCATAAAGCCATAGGTGTTGAATGCACAAGTTTTTCAAAACTAGATTACTGACTCTAGTGCAAGTGGGAGACTGTTGGAGATATTCCCAAGAGGCAATAATCAAATGGTTATTATCATATCTTTATGTTTATGATAAATGTTTACATCCCATGCTGTAATTGTATTCACAGGAAACATTAATACTTGTGTGGTATGTAAACATAAAAGAGTCCCTAGTAATCCTCTTGTTAAACTAGCTTGTTGATTAATAGATGATCATGGTTTCCTGATCATGAACATTGGATGATATCAATAACAAGATCGTATCATTAGGAGAATGATGTGATGGACACACTCCTATAGTAAGCATAAATAAGATCAGGTCACTAAAGTTCATTTGCTACAAAGCTTTTAAATACATAGTAACTTAATCCTTCGACCATGAGATCATGTTAATCAATATCACCGGATGAGTGCTTTGATGACATCAAACGCCACTTCCGTAACTAGGTGGTTATAAAGGTGGCATTAGGTATTCTAGAAGTATGTGTTGAGGCACATGGATTAAGAATGGGATTTGTACATCCATATGACGGATAGATATACTCTGGGCCCTCTCGGTGGAATGTCATCCAATTGGCTTGCAAGCATGTGACTAGGTCACAAGGGATGTCATATCATGGAACGAGTAAAGAGTACTTATCGGTAACGAGGTTGAACTAGGTATAAGAGACACCGACGATCAAACCTCGGATAAGTAAAGTATCAGGCGACAAAGGGAATCAGTATTGTATGTAAATGGTTCATTCGATCACAATGTAATCATAGAAATATGTGTGAGCCATAATGGATTTCCAGATTCCTCTAATGGTTATTGATGAGAGAGGTGTCTCGATCATGTCTGCATAGTTCACGAACCATAGGGAGACACACTTAAGGATTCAATATTGTTTAGTAGATATGGAATATGAGTTGGAGACTGAATGTTGTTCGGAGTCTCAGATTGGATCCAGGACATCATGAGGAGATCCAGAATGGCTCGGAGAATAAGATTCATATAAGGAAAGTCAATTTCCTGGGTTTAGAAATGTTTTCGGTGTTTTAACCGGAAGCTTCTAGAAAGTTCTGGAAGGTCCACCACCCCGGGAAGGGGTACATGGAATGCACCATACCCTAATGGGGTAGGAGCATGGACACTAGGTCAAGTAGGCCAAGGACATGGAAGATATAATCAAACTCTAGTTTGAATAGTCAAACTCTAGTTTGAAAAACTCAAATCCTAGTTTAAAAGTCCAAGTCCTAGTGGAGGAAGGAAATGAAACCTTAAGGGACAAGGTTTCCCTTCCCCCTCTCTTCCCTCCGGCCAAGGGGAGTTGGGGGTGGACTCGTCCAGGGCTTCGAACCCTGGCCGCCACCTCTCCCACCCATATAAGCAAGGGTGGGGCACCCCCTACTCCCTCACCCCAAACCCTAGCCGCTAGGCGCCTCCCTCTCTCCTCCATACAACTACTCTGGCTTAGGTGAAGCCCTGCAGTAATCTCTTCTCCACCACCACCACACCGTCGTGCTATTTGGATTCCGTGGAGATCTACAACCTCAGCTGTCCTGTTGGAACAAGGGAGATGAATGTCTTCATTGACTACCGTACGTGTGACCGACTGCGAAAGCATTGCTGAAATGCAGCGCCGGAAGGATCGTTTACACGATCTTGAGATCGGTAAGTGATCGACTACATCAACGATGAGAATCCGATCTCGTTAAATGCTTTGGATCTACGAGGGTTAGTTCTCTACAATCTCGTTGCACCGATCTCGTAGATTAGATCTTGGCTTTGTCATGGCTTAGATCTTGGTTTTGTGCGTTCATGCGATAGAATTTTTTATTTTCCATGCTATTAACCCTACACTTTCTCCTCTTCATCTTTTGTTTAGTAAAACATCCACTCGGAAACTATGCCTCTTTCCAAGAGTTTTATTTTGAAAACTTTGCAGTAGGGTACAAACTCAAATTAGTTTTATCATCAAAAATCCGTAGTTTCCAAAGAGGGAAGATGCTAAGCATCTTAGCTTCGATCTAAAGGGTAAAGATGGGTGTTAACAAGGGTAAGTGTCCTAGCGGACACTCCATCATAACTTTGAGGAGCCAAGCTACTCGCGTACTTTATTTGAAACAACCATGCAAGTAACCATGAAGTTCATAATCAAGATGTAACACAACTAATAAAAGGAATAGGGAAATATAGTAGTTCAAGAATGGTGGCTTGCCTGTGATCAGCGAGATGTCCCTAACTTCATTAGAAAAGCAGAGTACCAATGATAATAATATAATAACCCAATGCTTCTTTCTTCGCGGCGTCACACAATCGCAACTATCGCCGTTATCGAGCAAACATGCAAACAAACAACACCGCATTCAATACAATGCATACAAGCACCAAACCATACAACAAGCAAAATATAAACACATGATATAAAATAGTAGGGCGCTGGATGATGGGTTTGATGAGATTGGTAGAAGACTTGGGGGCATTGGAAGATGATTCTTTATGATTTATAGTTTTGTGACTACCTAAGATAGGAGTTCTGGGACAAGGACATGATATGTATGATACCACTGATAAAGACAAAACCATCAGATATATATTGATAAAATGAAGCCAACAAAAGTGGTTTCACTATTTTATCACTTTCCTTTGATTTATAATGAATTTTCTAGTGAGAAATACTCTAGTTTTAGGAAATAATTCACCAGAAATGTTCTAGAGCTAAAAAATTATTTACTTGGATTATTAAGTAGGGTTTGGTGCACTGATTCAAATAGAGTTGGAATTAACTTAAAATATTAACCAGAATGCCCTTAGGAAATTCCCAAAGGAAGTTCTGGAGGGGTTTTGTCCTTTGCAGCAGACTTAATCTACAAGAGCTTTTGATATGATTCCAAGGACACATGTTAGGTATATGGAATACCTTTCTATGGAAATTTGAATCAACCAAATTGGATTTGTGGAACTAATGTGGTGAATTTATTGGTGATTAAACCATGCATAGAAAATATTAATTTACAATAAATCAACCATGGCTTAGAAAAATATGGGCTTCTGGGGTTTGATAGGTATTGGTATATAGGTGTATAGGGAGTTGGGATTAGATCAATGATAGTTTTAGTTTGACATATTCCTAAAGGAAATTTTTGCATGTTTTTGTCAATTTTACTAGACGCAATCTAGGAAACAATTTAAGATAGGGCCAATGGGACATGCAAGGTATCAAGGATACGTTTCTGTACAAATAGGATTGACTTTGATTGAAGTTGTGAAAATCATAGAAAGAATTTATTAGTAGAAACGTTACCTCTGGGTAGTTGATTTATTGGAATTAAACTGGACATTACTTAGGTCAACTAAAACTACTACATGTTAGGAAAATCATTCAGAAACCCTAGAAAATGTAGATCTGGGCACTTGGGGTTGTTTTACAGTTTTAAAAGGATTTAAACCGAGCAGCTACTAGAAAGATCTAGTGAAAAAGGAAAAGAAAAGGGGAGGCAGGATAAAGGTGGCCAGATCTGTAACATCCCAAAAATATTAAACTTAAATCATCAAACACTAATCATCAAAATTAGGGTTAACAAAAACTTTTCCAATTAAAAATATGAAAGCATTCATATGTGTGTATTAAAATTTGGATTCTTTTGAATTGCCATGGTTCTGTGTTTCTTTGCTTGTAAAATGATTCTTAGGTGAAATAAAAATCATCTAAACAATCCCCAAACTTTTCCCAAAGACAAACAAATGAAAACAAACAAATTAAGTGAATGGTCACTTTGGCCAAATTAACTCCCATGCCTACTTTGGCTATCTCTAACTTTCAGAACTTAACAGAAACATATATGGATCTTTGCACCCCTTGATAGTACTCATAAAAAGGTACCAAGGCCCACTTTGTGATCATGCAAAAACATTTGAATGCATAGTTTAAATGATAGTTTAAAATTGAATCTATTTCATATAGGAAGATCCCATTATTTCAAAAACCACTCAAACAAGCTCAATTTTCAAAACCCAAGCATCCACAGTATCACCAGCACATGCCTAGCACACCCACCAAAAATCTTTTTAAAATTCAAAATTTAAGTTCATGCGGCCATTTCATCAAACATGTTGTAGATTCAAATCAAAAAAATCACAAACACTATTTTGAGCAGTGTTTTGAGCCAACCTTGTTCCCTCTATGGTTACACTAGCCTCAGTAGATCATCTAGCAACCTTAACTAAGCTCTAGCACCACTGTAAACTCGCCAATGTCATCAATGGTGAACAGGTCGAGAGCACCCATGTCACCCCAGTGTGGACAGCAAGCTAGGAGAGGAACTAGCCGTGCCAACCTTATCTGGGAGCTAGCCAGCACTCCACCGCCACTCCTTGTCCCAGCCTCGAGCAATGCCGGCCCATGGACCACACGCCCAGGACACTGCAAGCAGCTATGCAAGCGTGCCGAGAGCGCGCCAGAGCGCCACCCTCGACACACGCCCACAGACCGTGCGCCGCCCTCACCGCGTGCACGCGTGATCACCACCACCCCAGCAACCTCGCAGACACCCCCGTTCGCCGCCCCATGCCTCACAACCACCGCTCGCCGTCGAAGACGCCGCCTCTGCCGCGCAGACACCGCACGTTCCCGACCGTTTGCCACCGCCCCTACACGCGCATTTAAGCTCTAGAGCATCGCCAGGAGACCACCCGTCGATCGCCAACCGCAGCCATGCCTCTAGCCGCCCGTAGCCGTGTCGCCACCGTCGCCTGCCCATCCCTCTCGGTCTCACCGTCGAGCCTATAAAAGGAGACGATCCCAGCTCGATTTCTTCACACCATCTCACTCCCCTCACCTCACTGATCGTTCCACCCCTTAGCCGGAGCAAGGCGAGCAGCACATCGCTGGAATTTGGCCGGAGCACGCCGTTGTAGAGGACAAGAGGAGCCATTGATTTCGACCACCCCGGAGCTGCCGCGACCACCCCTAAGTTCGTCGTCGTCGACTTTGTCGTTTGCCCGCCTCGCCGTCGTCACTGGAGCACCGGTATGCCCCTATGCACCCCCACTGAGCCACTAGAGTTCGAGCTTGCCGGTGACTTGTTCATCGTCGACGACGATCCTCGGCCGTCGATCTTCATTCTAATCCAACGCACAACATCGCCCCGTACCGCTTTGCGTTTAAAGATCCACTGACCAGTAGACCCCCCTGTCAGTTGCGCCCCGCGCTGCGGAGTGACACTGGGCCGACCCATTACCCCTTCCCGCGCAGCCCACTCGTTTGAATTTAGCCTTTTATTTTTAAGTTCAAACATAGTTCTGTACCTAGTTTCAAAAATCAACCCAGCTCGATTCAGTGAACCAAATCGAATGAAACCAATTTTGTTAGAAAGATATTGAAATGGTTAATCGAAGACCGTTGGATTCAAATCATTTGGATCTGTAGATCAACCTTGGTAAAAATAACAAGGTAGAAGCTTTTCTACATTCAAACTTTTTTCAAATTTAAACCATAATAGCTTTTGAGTTGATTCCAACTCTCAAAAATCATAATTGATCATACCTTTCAGAATATATAAAAATATATGGGTTTACTTACAGAAATAATGTTCAAGTAATAAAAGAATGCCACATAGGCATTTCTAGCCACTTTAATGATTTAAAATAAAAAGGTTAAACCTTGTTAAATTGTGACACCACTTTAAATCACATTCTCATGTACTGAAATATGTGGTGATGACATGTGTTAACATGATCCCATGTTTGGTTTGGAGAATATTAAATCTTAAGTAGTTTTTCAATGAGTAGAAATTACTTTTCTAAAAATAAATAAATAAGACAAATGCTTTATTCTTGTGATGTTAGTGATGATGTTAGATCATCTATAGAACCCTTTTGTGTGATGATTGAAAGTAGTTAAGTATTGTTTGGTGATTGTGTACCTCGTATTTATTCATAGACGCTAGTACCGACCAATGATACGAGGAGGGAGGAGGATACTACGAAGAAGAAGCCGAGGAGAACTTCAACCACTGATATGCACAAGGCAAGCTAACACTTGCAAGATACTCTACTTTAGCAAGCCTATACTGATACTGATGCAAGCTAATATTTGCTTGTTACCATGCCAACTATATGCCTTAAGCATATGTGATCATACTCACTTGATAACCCAATCCTAGTTTTACTTGCAAGCTTTCTACTTTATTTCTTTATCAAAGCTATTACTTAGAGCTTACTTAAGTGAATTGTAGATTCTAGGAAGGTAATTGAAGGTTGCATAAAGAGCATTAAATTTGGCCTAGGCTAGATAATCTTGATGTCATCCTAAGGCATGAGATTGAACTTAGTTAAACTCCACTTGTTTACCATCCCTCATTAGTACTCACCCCCACTTGTAGATGCTAGTGCTAAGCATAAAACTTGATCAACTTTAGATGGGAATACTTGGTGGAAAATGGTTATGAAAACCTTGAAATGATGGATCATTCTACTGAGATGTTTTGACATGCCTTTCCGAACACCAGATGATTTTGATGATAAAAATGTTGAGGCATGAGCCTTAGCCCTTTATAAAACCGATGGTTGTCTGGATGCGATACCATTCCAATTTTTACCGTACAACCACAATACCCAAAAATTGGGTAGGGCTTGACTGGAAACTTATATACCTTAGTATGGGTTCCCTCACGGCCAAGGTCTGAGCTGAGGCTACCTTGTGAAGATTGTCCACCTGTCCAGTACCCAAGATGACAGTTGGTCATGGTTGGGAGGCCAAACTCATAGGAGAGGTGCCTATACTAGGGTGTGTAATTGAAAGGTTAGGATTGATTATCCGCATACTGAGTATGGTGAATTCAGGATTAGTTCCTGACGAATGTATCGAATGTTGTGATGAAAGTGTACAATCTCTGCAGAGTGTCAAACTATTCGAATAGCCGCGTCCGCGGTTATGGACAGTTGGAGTGGCCATACTGTTTTCCCCGTCAGATGTTTTCAAAATGACTTGTGAAATGAATTGAGATCTTGACTTGACCACAACAGAGTTGTGATATGAAATACAAGTTCCCACTTAGGTGTTATAAAATTTCAACTAGATTTTCTTTCTTCTGAACTTAGTATAGGTAAATCTGGATTTTTTACAAAACAACCATAGAGCTTAGTGTCCTAGTACAAAAACCCACTTCACTTGTTAGTATTAGTTTGCAAGTACTTAAAGAGTACTCATGGCTTTGTCCCTGGCTATTCCCGTGGCCAGACTATGAAGAAGAGTACCAGGAGGATGGACCGCAGGAAGGTTACGACAACTAGGATCATCTCCCATCGTCAGCATTGCCTGTGACCCCGAAGATGGATCTTCGCCTACGCTACACTTATTATTACGTATTTCCGCTGCTTGAGTTGTATTAAGAACTGGATCATGAGATCCATATTTGTGTAAGACCTTATGTATGGTTTGTAATGGATGATGTACTATGGTATCCAAATCTGTTATGTCTCGCAAAAATGGTAATCGTGGGATTGCGATGTATGGCATAACATGCATTTGGGTTTAAAAATCCGGGTGTTGACAAGATCTGGGGTGTATTGGGCCGCGCATGGAGGGATTCGGCCCACCTGGGGATGTGCACGCACGTGGGACACGGTTTTAAGATGATGACGAGCAGGGCCCGGTGGTCAGTGGCCCTAGGTGGACGAACAAGTATGGGGGAAGGGGAGTCATTCGATTTATGAGGGATCAACCGCGCGGGTTCATATCCTTCCTCGCGGCTGTGCATTGGAGAAGAAACCCTAGCGGGTTCAGGCGAGGGTCGGTGGCGCACCTGGGGACCATACTGGCGGCGGAGAGACGATGGATGAGCGGTGGGACTCCACGGCGAGCAGAATGATGGGCGGAAGTGGATGTTTCTATCGTGGAGGAGGGTTCCTACGACCATGTCGGCGTGCAGGCTTCGGAGGCTAGCTGGCGGCGCCTGGAGAAGCCGACCTGAGAAGAAATGCAGGTAGGGTTTCATACGTTGGAAACGTATATATAATTTTTGATGCTCCATGCTTGTTTTGTATCTACTTTGCTTTACTTGTCCACACTTTGAGGTGCTTTTTACATGTTTTCTAGTACTAACCTATTAACAAGTTGCAACAGTGCCAGATGCCTGTTTTCTGCTGTTTTTGGTTTCAGAAAAGTTAGTAAAGAAATATTCTTGGAATTGGAAGGGACAAAGGACAAAGTCAATAACTTTCTGTGGGGAACAATAAGTCCATAGGGGAGCCTGGAAGGACAGCCAGGGGGGCCAGACCCATCCTAGGCGCGGGTGGGCCCAGCCCCGCGCCTGGCTAGGGTTTGGGCACCCTGGCCGCCTCCCGGTCTCGCCCCTTCGCCTATAAGAAGCCCCCGATGCAGAAACCCTGAGTACCCGATCAGAAATCCATGAAACCGTCTGTAGCCGCCGCCACCATCGTCCCTAGATCGGGGGGATCTGAAGCTCTTCCTGGCACCCTGCCGAAGGGGAGATCATCCCGAAGGCCTTCTCTCCGGTATGATTTGTGAGTAGTTCCACCTTGGACTATGGGTCCATGTAGTAGCTAGATGGTTGTATCTCCTCCTTTGTGCTTTCATGTATAGATATTGTGAGCTCCATTCATGATCAAGATCTAATCTATTTGTAATCATGCATGATGTGTTTGCGGGGATCCTATGGATATTGATATTATTATGTTGGTTTGATTAATGGTTTTATCTTTATGATTCTATCATGTCTGTGTTGTTTGTGATCTTGCATGCTCTCCATTGCTAGTGGTTATCTTGGCCAAGTAGTTGCTAGTGACTCCAAGAGGGAGTATTTATGCTCGATAGTGGGTTCATGTCTCTAGTTTCCAAGGGAAGTGACAATAATCTCTTCGGTTGTAGATGTGATGTTGCTACTAGGGATAAAACAACGGTCTCTTGTTCATGGAACATGTGGACTGTTTACCTTACACACTTTGCTTAAAGCAGTTGTTTGTTGCTTGCAACTTAATACTGGAGGGGTTCGGATGATATCCTAAAGGTGGACTTCTAGTCATAGATGCAGTTGGATTATGGTCTATGTATATTGTTGTATTGCCCAATCAGCTTCATAGGATCTTTCTGGCTAGTAATTGCATTGTTATGCCTTGCTCAGTTCCTGTCAATTGCCCTGCTGTAATTTGTTTACCCTTCATGCCATGTTGTTTATCTAAGGAGAGCACCTCTAGTGAACTATGGACCCCGGTCCAATATTTACCATTGATACATCTTCCACTGTTACTTGTTTACTTGCTGCAAATCATTACCTTCCACACCATACGTTTAATCCTTTGTTACAGCAAATCGGTGAGCTTGACAACCTCACTGATTCGTTGGGGCAAAGTCTTGAGTTTGTGTTGTGCAGGTCTCCATGTTATTTGCAATACCTGTGTGACGTTTCCTTCCTCCTTTTGGTTCGATAACCTCGGTCTCTACTGAGGGAAGACTTGCTTCTTGCTGCTTCACACCTTGCTCTTGGGGTTTCCAACGAAGCCCTTTCACGTCAAACACCAGGCGCCATCAAGCTTTCTGGTGTCGTTACTGGGGAATCTACTTCAACCTCTTCCACCTCGTCAAGCGCTATCAACAAGTTTTCTGGCGCCGTTGACGGGGAGGCTAAGGACGTCTTCACAAGGGGAGTCCTTCACTTCCTTTCTCTTTACTTTGTTTTTAGTTTGCTTTATTTCTTTTGCTTGGTTTTGTTTGCCTCTTTTCAAAAAAAACCCAAAAAAATTAGTCTAGTTTGGTCTGCTTTCCTTATTCAAAAACACACAAAAAATTAGTTCCTGCTCTAGTTGCTGGTCTGTTATTGCCTTGCTTTGCCATGCCTTCAATCAATGGATGGTTTCTTTGAAACTAGTTATTATTGGCAAGGTGGGTTCACGAAAGATCAAAAGGATTATTATAAGGAACACCGTTTGTCACAAAAAGGGAAACACCTATGGGAACAATTTGACAAATTGAATACTATTGCTATAGAGGTGTGTTCTACTTATAATGTTACTTATTGCTTTGATAAAGCTTGTTGCTGTAGGAGGTATAAACACCTGCCTTTTCAATGTGAGTATAATGATAATGTTACCATATCTTCTGATGTTAAAGGAAATTATGACTTTTATGATGTGGAACAAATTGAAGAATTTATTTCTTTCAAGGGGGCATTTGAACTTGCTAGTTTGCTTGAAAATACTGATGATGCACCTTATGAATGTGAGGTTTATGAGATACTTAAATTTTGCTTTGATAATTACAAGGAAGACAATGGCTATATTCTTGAATATTTTAATAAGTGTGTTCCACAAATGGAAGAGACTAATGCCTTGCAAGAGCCTATGGAAGAAGAAATTGTTAAAACCGGAAGCTCATTAGATGAAAAAAGGAGGAAGAATGGATCTACCCATGCCTACCTTCTAGTGAGAGTAAATCTTTACCTCTTACATTGTTTGATTGTCCCCCATGCTTACTAAAGTGGGATGAATGTTATGTTCATGTGGATCCTTTTGAAATATCTATTTTGGATAAAACCTATGGAGGTTTTAATCCCACTGTTTTTGAGCTTGATAAAAATTATGTGTTTGTAGATCATGAGAAGCATGCTTTATGTGATAGCTATATTGTTGAGTTTATTCATGATGCTACTGAAAAATATTATGAGAGAGGAGAATTTGGTTGTAGAAGTTTTGATGGTTTTGAAACACCTCTCTTTGTGCTAAAAGTTTTGAAGTTACTCCTGTCTTACCTTCCTATGCATGTCACTTTGTTCTTCATGAATTTATTTGTGTACAAGATCCCTATCCATAGGAAGAGTGTTAGACTTAAATGTGTTTTGAATTTTCTTCTTGATGCTCTCTTTGACTTGAATTCATATGAGAGCATCTTCTCAAACTTTCTGAGCCTAACTTAAAGGCTTAAAGAAAATTACTTGTTGGGAGATAACCCAAGAGTTTCCTTGAGTCTTGGAAGTTATTACTACTGTAATGAACTCTCATTATCCTTTTTGTTTGCTTTTTTGTGCCAAGAATGACCTCTAATGAGAGGGAACTAAGATTTGGGGAGTTGCTGTCCCGAAACAGATTTCTGTCCTCCACCAAAAAAAATCGTGAGGAGGATCTGTCACTCGGATTGAGCTCAAACTTTACGAATAAATCCCCCAGTATGTTGGCTAACTTTCATTAGTTCAACACGTTTTGATTTGAGCAAAATAAGATGTTTTAAAAAATTTGTTTCTACCTGCTGGTCTGTTTTGACAGATTTCTGCCATTATTTTGCTTTTTTTATTCCTTTTTGAGCTCTCTTCAGGTAAATTGAGTTTCTTTGAAGGAGTTACTTCAGTAGCTTATGTTTTTAGTGAAAAGCCTTGCTGTTCCAAAGCTTTACCAGTGGTCTAATATCTTTTTAATAAGCTAATGTTGCTAATGAAGATTGTGTGAAGTTTTGTATGAAGGAAAAATTTCAGGTGTAGAGAGAGAATGATGCAATGAGATGAAGAATGGACAAAAGCTCAAGCTTGGGGATTCCACCATGGTGTCACCCTAAGAAATATCCAAGAGGTACAAGCGTTAAAGCTTGGGGATGCCCAAGGCATCCCCTTCTTCATCAATAAAAAGCTCAGGTCTGTCTAGACACTTCACTTTTATTGTTTCATGCACAGTTGTGTTGTTCTTGGAGCGTCTTAGTTTTCATTTGCTTTGATTAGTTTGTTTAGTTTGCTTTAGAAGTTTGGACCCCCATTGTCGCTGTGTTGTTTTGCAAATTTTGCTTGGTGTTTGGAAAGGAGTAGTAAGTTCTTGCTTGAAGTGCAAGAGGAGCTTGCATTGATTGTGATTTAGACTTTAGCATGACATGCTAGGTGTTGTTTTTGCATTATGCTTAGTGATTATTGCTATAACATGTATTGTTCCAAACAATTGGGATTGCTTAGTGTGCCTTGAAGAAATTATGCGTTGTTTTATCATGCAAAAGCATAGTATTGTGGTATTCTCCTTTGATGTTTTGCTTGGTTTGACTTGGCAAATGCTTACACCATGTTATGACTATGACAAGTCACCATTAGCCTCTATGATCATTTAGTCCTTGACTTGTAGTACCACTCTTTGCTTTGATTAGTTTGCTTTGTTGCATTGCATAATTATGGCCATTATTGCTCTCTTAGTTGGTTGCTCCCAGTCTTTTGTTAGCCTCCACTTGTATGAGTAAGTTCTACTCATGCTTCCAACTCCCAAGAAACCAAGTTATTCCAAAGTGTCCACTATAAACTCCCATGCATGGTGTGTTACATGTGGCATCCCGCAAAACCACTACTAGAAAATCGCGTTGTTTTTGTGCATTGCATCGTCATGACCGCATGCTCATGTCATCATGCCGCATTGCATTTGAGCATCGTCATCATCTTGCATCTATTCGCATTAAACTATTTTTGAAAAGCCTGGTTTTGTTTTCTAAACGCCCTGTCTTTAATTCAAAACCCAAAACCCGGTCTCCGGATTATTTTGTTTTGTCTGCCAATGGTTTGTAAAAGCCCGGGTTAACAAATAAAATATTTAATTATTTTTAGTGGGGCAGTCGAACGGGCCGATTCGACCCAGTCGACCACCCCCAGTACAAAAACGGTCTGCCTAAAACCTTTTTCTACCAATCCTATTCTACCCACCCAACCAGCCACATCACCCCCACCAATCGGAGCCCGCCACCTCACCATTCCCTAGCCTCCCTCCACTCTCAGGCTGCCACATCAGCCATCCCCACTCCCTCTCTCTCTCACCCCACAGCTCACTCACCCGAGCCAGCCCTCACCCCTCTCCCTGTTCCTCGGGCCCCGCAGCCCCTTCCTCCCTCACCCCACACCGACCTGCCCCGCGCGGCCCACCGCGGGTCCCACACAGCCCCCCTCCCCACGCGGTGCCCCGGCCCCATCACACGCGCCCACCACCTGCCTTGTCCCCCACCCGCCGCCCGCCTCTCTCCTCCTTCTCCCTCCTCTGTGCCCGCCGCCGCGCGGCCTCCTCCCCGTGCGCCGGCGCCGCGCCCTCCAACCGCCGGCCGCGCCCCCGCTCCCTCCGGCGCCGTCCTCCTCCGACAACCGCCACCGCCCCGCTCGAGTCCGCGGCCCGCCTCCTCCTCGCCAAGCGCCGCCCCGCCGGCGAGCCCGCGGCCCCCTCCGCTCTGCGCCGGACCGCCCCCTCGAGCTCCTCTCACCGCCGCTCCCGCTCGGCCTCCCTCTGCCCCGACGACCCCCTCCGCCACGCCTCTTCTCCAACCCCGCTCGCCCCGCCCGAGCTCGCCTCCGGCCGCGGCCGCGTGCCCGCCGCCGGCGCGCCTCCACCTCGGCTCCACCTCCCCGCCGTCTCCCTCAGGCCCCGCCCGCGCGCCGCCGGCCTTCCCTTCCCGGCCAAGCTCGCAGCGCCTCACCGGCCCTCTCCGTTAGCGCCCCGCGGCCCCCTCCGTTGCGTCCCCGCCGCTTCCGGCCGGTCCCGCGTCGACGCGCTGGCCGTTCCCTCCCCCGTCGACCCGCCGCATGCGTGCCAGGCCGCGACCCTGTCATCTGCTTCGGCCGAGCCCGCCACCCCGCGCCAGAGCCCTGCGAGTCTCCTCTAGTCCAAGTATCGCGCCGCCGGTCCTCGCCTCGGGGCCACCTCGACCTGACAGCTCGGCCCCATCCTCCGCCGGCGCCACCGCGAGCGTCCCACTCACCCTCCTCTGCTCAGCTCTCGCCCGCGAGGAAAGCTGTCACACGTGGTACTGCTGCAGGAATTCCAAACACAAGATCGATCATTCGGCCAAGGTCAACTAGGACCAGGAGGGTTGCAATGTCGACAGGACGAAGACACGGAATCGCCCCGCGACGACTGAACCCGAGGATTCACCAAGTTCGATAACGACCCGTACAAATTCAATGAACCACCGGCACCAAACAAGTCACCCTCGAATACCGTTGCCGAGACCCCCGACCCAAGATCTCCTGAAGGCCCTGGCATCAAACAAGTTCTCCATCGATAATAGGATCACCACACGAACCCTGGACATGGAACGCCATGAACTCCTTCTCGGACCCCAAGTTCAGCCACTCCCGAAGACCGATCACGGATCCGGTGGCCGAGCCCCTGAACTCGGAGATCCTCTTCACGCAACACCAAGGCCGTCGACATGGAACCGAAGGACGACAAGCACTTCGACGCGGAACGCCAAGTTCTGCATCCCGAACGTCAAGACCGACCCGTTACGCGAGCCCGACAAGATCTTCGCAACGACAAGCACGACACCGACCAGGGCGGATCAGAAGCGCCCCGACGCCGGACCAAGCCCTCTTCGCGGAACGCCAAGATCTACTCTGTTATCCGAGAACGATCCCGCCGAGACCGATCCCGTCGAACCCTGAACCCTGTCGAACCCCGAAACCCCCGGAACCCCAAGTTCGTCGAGACCCCTAATGTGTGAACCTTTTCCCGAGCCCCTATTTTATAATATAATACAACTTGTTGCATATTAAATTGTCATACTCGCATGCATATTGGTGTGGTTTGGGGGCCTTATGCCGATTCACCTCTAATTAAATATGGGGCCCATATGCGGGCAAATCTAGCCTTATATTGGCCTCATTTAAATTCTGTGCATCGAACCGGTACTATCTTTTGCCATGTTCAGACAACAACTAAAATTGCGGGGTAGATAAATAACTTGAACCGTTAAATTAAATGTCGGGACCCCGGTTCCGCTTAATATGATCTAATTGCATTGCACCTTTACCATGCCATACATCATACATGCATCATGCCCGATCTTTGCCGTAGTATTAAATATTGCATCCGGTGTTTTCTGCTAGTGTTTTGCTTCTTCACGGACTAGGCCGTTGAGTTGATGTGAGCTTCGCCCCGATCTTCGGTTGAACCTTCGGCAATGTTTTTCAGGCGAGCATCTCCCCCTTTCTACCTATCTTACTTTTATAGTATTTATTCCCTCCTGTTGATCTATTGCTATCTGTGTTGCGTTGCTCTAGTTTTCGTACCCGTGATATCCCTTGCAGCCCTATATTGCCATGGCCACCTCCTATTACCTATTGTTTGGTAGATAGTTGGACTTGCGCGTCGTAGTCGCTTGCTCAAGTGCTGTTGCGTGTCGCCATGTACCACAGTTGTTGGAGTATTGCCACATGTTTGATGTTGGAGATGATCTTGGCTTTACTTATCGTTCACTTTAATTCCTGTTTAACAACTAAAATTGAAGTAAGTAATCAGAGGCACAGGTGGGCAATAGATGTTATTTGGTTGTTAACCGTCCACTTGTGTCCCGTAGGACCCCGAGTACTTGATACCTGTTCCTTGAATATTCGCGCTATCCACATCCGGGAGGATTATGGGACCCCCCCTGAGCCAGAGCTTGATTCATTCTTATTTCTTGGGGCCACAAACTAGTTTGAGGTTTTATTTACGATCCTGTACTTATGCCATGCTACTGCTTTATTTACGATTGTGCGAGGAGCACACTGTACTGTTTAGGTAAGCGGAGTGTTTTCGCGGTATCGACAAGCCCAGTCACATTTTCGGGTTCCCAGTCGTTTACAGCCATTGACGCAAACCTTGAGTCCGTCTCGGAGTCAGCTAGCTTCGTTGCGGGTCTACTCAATGGGGTGGCCCCCTGAAATATTTGATCTTGTGATTGCTTTGTCGTGAAGGCCTCGTTGGGTTTTGATTTGGTTTTTTCGAGGATGATCGAGTGTGTGTTGCTATTTGTGCACCCCGGCCGGGTAAAACTTTCTGAAAGCCGTGTCCGCGGTTATGGACGACTTGGAGCACAGTATCTCGATCATAGACAACTATAACGAAAGTAGTGCTATAAATTTGACTTTATAATGACTAGTAATCAGCTTCACTATAATGGAATGACTAAATAAAACTGCCAACAATTGCTTGCTTGGGTTGTCGCTTGCGACCATTGTATCTGACTAGTAAGTATTGCAACTACAACGGAATGGTTAAATAAAAGTACCAACAACTGCTGGGTTTTGGGTTATCTCATGCTAATTGTATTTGACTAGTAAGTGTCGCAACTACAACAGAATGGATAACTAAAACTGGCCACTGCTTATTTACCAGGATGATTATCTATACCTGACTAGTAATTGCTGCAACGATAACTGAATAAATAAAACTGCCAACTGTGTGAGTTCCTCGGTTGACTTCCTCGTTTGGTCTCGAGGGGGAAACACCAGGATGGGTTTGTTTGATGGTAGCATCAGGTTGGTTCCGAATAGGTCTTTCTTATCCCTCTCTAATAGCCGACAGTTGTATCGAGTCTCTATAGAATGTTGAGTGCATGCCGCGCTGCCGCTCAGTCCACCATACCTATGTAGGCGAGGACCACCGAATTCTAGCCTCGCCGTGTACTGGCCTCAGTACTGACGCTCCTCTTTTTCCTTTGCCCTTTGTCGGCACCCCTTTTGTTTAAGCAGGTTTTGAGATCGACGTCGTTAGCAGGGTTACCCTTCCGGCTTGGCCTGGGCAGGGTTATGGACGCCATTGGTTATTCTTCAGGGCTCTTAGCCCCATTTGCATCTTGTCCGTAGTCGGACGCTCCATCTTTTCAAGGTGACTTGGATCTTTGTACCGCATATCTGTATTCTTGACTCATGGAGTCGTGTTGTATATATATATATATATATATGTTCTGTGGGTCCCATCGAGGACTGTTGTGTAATGTTATTACTTCGTTTTCCACCCGCACGAAAGTGCCTGGTGGGCACCTTTGAATCGTTTCTATGCGGGTTTGGCGGGAATCGCTGAAACTTGCATAGGGTCGATTCTGAGGGTGTTACATTACACCATTCCAAGTATATTCTTGTTTTCATCTATCTTCCAATTAAAAACTATTTTTTTATGTGAAAACTTAGTGATTAAAGCCCTCACGAACTTGATGGCACATTTTATTCTTTGCCCCTAAAAAACTTGAACCATTGAGGCAACTTTGTTGTATATGGTTGCACTTATAAGTTGGGATTAGCAGAACCGTGATGTCACGGGGAACGTTTTCAACATTGCACTTGTACTTTTTGTACTCCGTTGCTATCATGCTCTTTTGTCTATGGATGTTACCGGTGTGAAATGAAGTGGGAACTTGTAAGTCCATGGAGTTTGTATTCTGTGTTAGAGAAACACCTAGGACGCTAGCCTAAGCCATGCCTAATCATGGTGGAAACTTGCAGCATCACCATAGTGACATCTATGAAGCATTCTTCTTATTGAAAAATACACATTGAGAAAAGAGGAAAGAGATAAAAAAGCACCATATTCCCATGGTACATAAGAAGAATTGATGAGATGCTCATTGTCTGCTTGCCTTGTCATTTTGGTTATGGGAAAGCTCCTGTACCATGTGCAAGGGGTACCCCGTTGGCGGTTCTCAATGATATGCAAATACTTATAGTGACAAGAACTTGCCTGGGCCCTAAGTTGAGTATCCATGAGGTGTAGCCCTCATAGTCAATGGACTTGAGATTGCCAACTTATACTTCGTCAAGCATATACTCTAGCTTTGCCACTTTAACCTTAACCACGTCAAGATGCTTATGATAGGGGCAATGTGTCACATCCCAAGATTTTCCAAATCTTGTAATGTGAAAAATAAATGAATAAAATAAAACTTTGTTGTTTTTCAGGGTGAGAAGAAACTTTTGAATCCAATTTGAAACTTTCAAAATCTATTTGGATCAAATAAAATCCTAAAGGGATTTAAAAAGATAAATAAACAATAAAGTTAAAAATATTTAAAATTACTATTTTTGAATCTTTTAATAAAAAGATTTAGTTTTCAAAAGAAAAGGTAGATTTATAAATAAGGATTATTTATATAGCCAAATTAAAACTTGGCCAAGCTTTTTAAATAAAATGTTTTGCTTTGATTAAAAGAGTGAAAGTTTATTTAAATGAGAGTTTGTTAATAAACCAATTTTTATTTAAGTAAAGGCTTTTCCCATTTTAAATAAACACTAATACTTATTAAATTATTTTAAATAAGTTTTCCAAGTATTTTATATTCTCAAGTAAAACCTACTGAAGTGTTTTGGTTTTATTTTAGATTTCAAAATAAAGATTTTAATAAAACAAATCCTATTTGATTTAATAACTAAGGTCCATTTTATTTAGTTATTAATGGACCCTAAAATAAAAAAATGTTATTTTATTTTAAACAAGTTTTCCAAGTATCTTCTATTTTCAAATAAAACCTACTGTTTTGGTTTTGATAATATTTAGATTTCAAATAGAGTTTTAAAAATAAATAAATCAAACCCTATTTGATTTAATTACTAAGGTCCATTTTATTTAATTAATAAATGGATCCTAAAAAGATTAAAAATATTATTTTATTTTGGGACTTTGGTTTATGTTGTTAAATAGAACCAAAACCCAATACAAGTTTGGAGGAGGTTTATTTTGTTTTGGATGTTGATTTGTTGTTTGAAATTCAAAACAGGAAATTCAAACAGAAAAAGAAAAACCAATCAGAACAAAAAAAGGGAAAAGGCCCAACCCATCTAACCTAGCCCAGTCCAGGCCCAACCAGACCACTCCCTCTCACCCCGCAGAAAAACGCTTCGCACCCAGCAACTCACCCACTCAGCGACTGACTACTGGACCCCGCTTCCCCTCTCTCTCCTTCGCTGATGAAGCGGACCCACGCAGCCAGCTCACCATCTTCTACCTCGCGGTGACCACGCCTCTAACGCCTCCTCGTCAATTCTGGCCGTTGAAGCCGGTGTAAATTCGCGTTATTGCCTCCATTAATCCCTCACTTGACCACGCCCATTTAAACGCAAGTGTCTCCCTTCCATTTCCCCTCTGTCTCCTTCCCCAAGTGCGCCCCAGGCCGCCGAATTTCGCTCGACACCGCCCACTGTCCGACGACGCTTCGGCGAGGATTCCGGCAGCCCCACGCCACCCCTTGCCTCCTCGATCACGCAGCTGTGATCACCATCTCCTGGCGGACCTTCCCGCATCGCCAGCTCACCCGCGCGTGCACCACAACGTCGGCAACAACGACCACCAAGCATCGACGCCTCCTGCCTCGACTCCGGCGACATCTCCTGGTGAGCCCAGACCACCCCGGGCCCTCTAATGGATACTCTCACACTCTCCTCTCTCACACGCGTCTAACGCTGCTCTCCAGTTGTCTTAGCGCGCCCTCAGTCGTCGCCTCCGTCAGCAACCAGAGCGTGCCCGACGCCGAGCGAACTCCGGTGAGCAATCGCCAGCACATGCGAGCGCTCCTTCGTCTGCAACCAGCACGTCGAGCTTTCCCACGTCCTTGCGATCACGATGAGCCTCTCCTCCTCTTCTCTCGCTTCCTAGAACGGCCGGACCACCTCGGACAGAGCGTGCGCCGCCGGCGCCGCCAGCTGATGGTCAAACTCATCTAAGCCGTTAGATCGTGATCCAGTGGACGCAATAGATTGACTTAAACCGAAACGGTATGTGTGATCTGAGCCGTGCGATATGACTTAAATCCTACGATCTGTGTTAGTCGATCCGCACGAACCGTTTTCGACGAATCAGAACAGCCCACGTGTCCAGTGCTTTGTTTTAAAAACAGATTTGAATCTATTAGATTTGTGATTTTGTAAAATCCATAACTTTAGTTCCACACGTCCAAATTTTGCAAACTTTATATCAATGGAATCAGTGGAGCAAGCCCTAGCCATCCATGCCATTTGTTTAGTAAAAAGTTTCTGTTTAATTGTTTGTTTTTGCAGAAACATATGTATGCTTGTTTAGATTGTAAACAAATTTCAAAAATGATTTTGGGGATAAAATCTTTTGCAAATGGAGTGATTTGAACCTACTGACCATAGGAAACACTTTGTGGTCTCAAAAATGTATTTGGTAAAACAAAAGAGTGATTCTTTGATTTAAAACCAATTCTAGCCAAATAAAAATATGGTTTATTTATTAAAAATGTTTTTGGAAGGAAACCTTTGGGAAATGTTTTGTTTTAAACTCTCTGACCTCAAACACCAAGTTTTATAGTTTGAAAACATATTTGTGAACCCTATAGATTAATGCCTTAGTAAAAACATTTCTACACCACGTAAAATGATACCTTGTTTTGAAAATGGTTTATGAAGTGAAACCTTTTGCAAATGACTTTGCCACTTTATAAAATGACCATTAGGTGCTTTCAAATGTTTATGACCCATTAGGAACCACTTTTCCAAATAAAACAATCCTTGTCATGCTTGCATGCATTATCTTGGTTCTATGATTTTATGTGATGTTTTGCTTGATTGGTAGATTGAGATTGTGCCTTGCTTGATTGAATTGTAGTGATTTGAAGAGTGTTATTGTTGAAAGGACAAGGAGTGAACTTATACCCTCTACCAAAAAGGCAAGTGATGCTTCATACTTTTGTCCCAATTACTTTCACTATGCATTAGTGATTTTCTCAAAGTAAAACTTGCATGGAATTTTGCTAAGTATAAACCTTGCTATGGGAAATCCTAGTAGATGAAACCTTAGTAGAAATTTCGTAAGTTAAGATTCCTACTACTATAAAGCTTAGCTTACCTAATAGAAAACAAGGGTGGAATATACATTCATACTATGGAAAAATTTCTAAGTCTGAGGACTTGTGTTTTTGTTTAATAAAACAACTAAGTTAATGAATCACCTGGGTGGAATGGTAATTGCTTGGTGGTTTTTGGTTGAGTGGTTACACAAGGCCAGGGGACTAGTGAACCTTGTGTATCTCACTTGTGGATGGCCACCCAGGAACAAAGAGATTTGAGATGTCAAATGTTGAGAAGCTTGAAGTGCAACCACTTGGCATTATGGGCTCTGCCTGGATCATATAGGTTGCAAGAACTTAGCCAAATGGACAGTTGGTGGTAGGGTTTGATAGGTTGGAGCGCGTCCATTTTGGTCTAAGGGAAGGCTTCTGAAAGATCTTGTCTTGGTGAAACCAAGTCTTGTGGGGAAAGTGCACTACCTCTGCAGAGTGTAAAATCTAAGTACTTAGCCATGTCCCTGGTAAAGGACAATTTGAGCATCAAGACATGGAAGCAATCAAGAATCTCATCATCCAAATTTCTAAGTTAAAAACTTGTGGTTGAACAAGGGT
The DNA here is from genome assembly GCA_910589765.1 of Avena atlantica. Lineage (NCBI taxonomy): Eukaryota > Viridiplantae > Streptophyta > Magnoliopsida > Poales > Poaceae > Avena > Avena atlantica. The sequence goes on along the minus strand of OU342736.1, from coordinate 282,554,718 downwards.
TAAAGGATCTTCAATCTTTGATTGGGAGATGCCTTGGGAAAGATTATTTTGTCAAGCAAAAACTTAGTGATTTCAAATGATAAGGAAAATCTATTTTGAGCAATGCAAGCCTAAGATCCACTTAGCCAAATGCATATAGATGATAGACTCCACTATATTACCATAGTATCACTTGCGAATACAATTCAAATGTATTGACCCTTGTGGCTGTAACTTGTTATGTTGCAGGTTTGATTGATTTAGTGAAAGGTGTGTTGTTTAGGATTACAAAGTCTACAACCAACATGTCTGCCTGTGGCACTTTGAAGATGAAGGACCCCATGCTTATAGATATTCTGCTGCAATGCAATGTAATAGCCAAATGAGCTATGTAAGATGTAATAAATTATGTTATTCCTGGTTATAAAGTTGTATTATGACCTTTGTTTCTTGATATTACATCTTAAATGTGGATGCTAGCTATTGATCCAGGGACTAGCATTGCAATCACAGGGATCCTTTTCCTTTACAAAGGAGGGATCTTACACAATGAGGGCTGAAAGCTAACAAGTACCATAATTTTTGGAAGCTCTTTTTGAAACTTGTAATCCCTGCTTCCTTTACAAAAAAGGCCTTTCTTCCACCAATATTGAGTCTCCACCTTTTACCTTTAGGCACCATTAAGAGAGCATAGTTGTCATTCTGTGTGGAGTGTTCCAAAGCTTATTAATTGATGCATATTGTGATATTACTTGTTCTTGTGCTACTTGTTTCTAGTCACCCTTATGAACTTTGCAGGTGTCCTACGCATCTATATTTCTACTCTATGAGGGACAAGCTGATTGCCACTATGCTATGTTTTCTGTATGTGAAACAAACAAACGTTTTTCAATGCATGTTATTCATGATCTTTGTTTGTAGCTTGTCATGTTGGATGCATAGTTACTATGTCCTATTGTTAGAAATCCATCTTTCATGCACATGTTTAGAGTTCTTTGATCCCAACTTTCAATGCTTGCAAAGGGTTGGATCTTTATTGTGAGGGTGCATGTCACCTCAAAAATTATTCTTTTTAGCACTTACCTACTCGAGGACGAGCAGGAGTTAAGCTTGGGGATGTTGATACGTTGGAAACATATCTATAATTTTTGATGCTCCATGCTTGTTTAGTATCTACTTTGCTTTACTTGTCTACACTTTGAGGTGATTTTTACATGTTTTCTGGTACTAACCTACTAGCAAGTTGCAACAGTGCCAGATGCCTGTTTTCTGCTATTTTTGGTTTTAGAAAAGTTAGTAAAGAAATATTCTCGGAATTGGAAGGGACGAAGGACAAAGTCAATAACTTTCTGTGGGGAACAAGAAGTATAGAGGGGAGCCCGGAAGGCCAGCCAGGGGGGCCAGACCCACCCTAGGCGCGGGTGGGCCCAACCTCGCGCCTGGCTAGGGTTTGGGCACCCTGGCCTCCTCCCGGTCTCGCCCCTTCGCCTATAAGAATCCCTCGATGCAGAAACCCTGAGTACCCGATCAGAAATCCACAAAACCGTCTGTAGCCGTCGCCACCATCGTCCCTAGATCGGGGGGATCTAAAGCTCTTCCCGACACCCTGTCGGAGGGGATATCATCCCGGAGGCCTTCTCTCCAGTATGATTTGTGAGAAGTTCCACCTTGGACTATGGGTCCATGTAGTATGTAGATGGTTGTATCTCATCCTTTGTGCTTTCATGTATAGATCTTGTGAGCTCCGTTCATGATCAAGATCTAATCTATTTGTAATCATGCATGTTGTGTTTGCGGGGATCCGATGGATATTGAGATTATTATGTTGGTTTGATTAATGGTTTTATCTTTATGATTCTATCATGTCTGTGTTGTTTGTGATCTTGCATGCTCTCTATTTATAGTGGTTATCTTGGCCAAGTAGTTGCTAGTGACTCCAAGAGGGAGTATTTATGCTCGATAGTGGGTTCATGCCTCTAGTTTCCAAGGGAAGTGACAATAATCTCTTCGATTGTAGATGTGATGTTGCTACTAGGGAGAAAACAACGGTCTCTTGTTCATGGAACATGTGGACTGTTTACCTTACACACTTTGCTTAAAGCAGTTGTGTGTTGCTTGCAACTTAACACTGGAGGGGGTTCGAATGATAACCTGAAGGTGGACTTCTAGTCATAGATGCAGTTGGATTACGGTCTATGTATATTGTTGTATTGCCCAATCAACTTCATAGGATCTTTCTGGCTAGTAATTGCATTGTTATGCCTTGCTCAGTTCCTGTCAATTTCCCCGCTGTAATTTGTTTACCCTTCATGCCATGTTGTTTATCTAAGGAGAGCACCTCTAGTGAACTATGGACCCCGGTCCAATCTTTACCATTGATACATCTTTCACTGTTACTTGTTTACTTGCTGCAAATCATTACCTTCCACACCATACGTTTAATCCTTTGTTACATCAAACCGGTGAGCTTGACAACCTCACTGATTCATTGGGGCAAAGTCTTGAGTTTGTGTTGTGCAGGTCTCCACGTTGTTTGCAACACCCTTGTGACGTTTACTTCCTTCTTCTGGTTCGATAACCTCGGTCTCTACTGAGGGACGACTTGCTACTTACTGCTTCACACCTTGCTCTTGGGGTTTCCAACAAAGCCCTTCCACGTCAAATACCAGGCGCCATCAAGCTTTCTAGTGCCGTTACTAGGGAATATACTTCAACCTCTTCCACCTCGTCAAGCGCTATCAGGGTTAGACATGGCTGGCGGAGGAGGTCGTTCCAGATCAAAAACATGATGAAAAGTTGGAGTATGGCAAGCACACCGTCCCTTTAATCCTCGCAGATTCCCGAGCTCGAAACTCCATGTCCTAGTGGAGGAGAGTAGGGGAGAGGGTGTGGAACTGCAGGATGATAGATCAATGGTAGGGGAGAACGAGCAGGCCACATACAGAAGGAAAGGTGCAAGGGAGAGGGAGATATGCTAGGTTCTTTGCCATGGCCGAAGCTCCTTCATTTATGTCTCTCGGGAAGGGTAGATAAAGGGAGAGGAAGGGGGCTATGGGGGTAAGTGAGGTGGGGAGGGAGCAAATGAGGCGAAGGGGGAGAGCTGGTGTGCCTGTTTGCCTTATAAACCAAGGTTAAGTTGTCTATGGTGGTCATGGCTCATGGAGGATCTAGGGCAGGTCCAGGGGCTTCCCATTGGGTGTCATGGGCGGTGGAGAGAGGTGTGAGTGGGTCCTAGAGGGGCAGAGGGGTGGCTGCAGTACTTGGGGTGGAGATATTTGCTAGGCAAGTGTTTGTGTCCTCACATCTCTCTACTCCTCTCTCTAAAAGCTATAGGACAAGGGTGAACAGTACCAAGCTAACGTGTAGCTCGACCATAAGAGTGAGGTGTGCTGTTCAAGTTTGCTGGGAAAATTCTTGTGATGGTTTGGTGGGTTTTATGTTAAGGTTTGATTCATTTTGCAAACTTTATCAAATTGGGGCTTGTGAAGGGGGTTTAATAGTTTGCATTGGAAAATGTGGGGAGATGGGGCTGGTGTGTAGATAAGTCCAATAGATATCTCTAAGAATTGTTTGGGATTTTTCCACAGGTTATAAGTCCTTTTATACTCATTTATTGGAAAAGTGCAGAAATGGTTTTTGGAAGCTCATGTGATTTTTTACATTAGGAAAGGTGGGTTTTTGGTGTGAGATGGTCCCAAATACCATAACACATATTGGAGAATTTTATTGGAATTTATTTGACTAGAAAAGTATTTATAAGTTATTATTTCTTGTTTCTACCATTTAAAAAAAGGGCAAAAAGAAATAATAAAGCATCTCAAAAATATTTATTTTTGATGTGTTAGGATAGGATATGATATATAGGCATAAAATGTGTCTTGGGTTGGCCAAGTGATTTGGAGAAAAACAAACTTGACTTTATAGAGAAGGTTTTGAGGATTTTGTAAATGGGGGTATTTAAATGGTTTTAGGATCCAAATAATTATGGAAATTATTTGGCAAGGAATTATATCCAAGGTAGATGATGTCAACTTGAAGTATATATCATTATAAACCTTGGGTGTTTCAAGACAAGATGGATATTGAAAGAAGGCAAGGATTTGATGATCTAGGGCATTGATATATTTATACCTTCTAAACATGGTTGTATTAGGGAGATCATAGCTCACCTTGATACATGGGATAGGTGGATAGTTAGACCAAGTTATATAGATGATCATGGCAGCAAGATTTGGGCTTGGATGTATGGGAGGTGATCTAGGAGTGATGACAAACTTTGTTGAAAACAAGGCTGCCATAACAGATGAGTCATGATGCCTCGTAAACCATGTGGGTTTAGGAAGCACAATGCTCCAATGGAAACAAGTGAAGAGGTGATTGATAGACCATGGCTAGTAGGTCATAACCATGCAGAGAGTTGGTCAAGGGGAGGTAGCATAAGGATGTGAGCTTCTACCAAAGTAGGCAAGATGATACGATTTGCAAAAAATATTAGTTTCTTGACTATAAAACCATCATGGATGAGTGGGTCCAAGAAGGTTTTAGCCAAGATAAAGTGTGGGATTTGGTAGTACTAATGATGTACTACAAGATGGTTCAATTACATTCTCATGAATGCACATAGGTTGGAATAGGTGGAGTTCCAAAGATTGAATCTACTTAAGGATTCCAGACTTAGCCAAATTGGCAGATTTGTGGGTTTGGACTAGTATGCATGATGGAAACATTTGGAGAGAAATCCAGGGTACATCCTCATAATAAAGTGGTTGATATGGAAGTATAGGTTGAGTAGAGGGGATCCATGCTTGTATTGGGTCTTTCGTGAGTTGGATGCTAATACAAAGGATTAGCTGAAGATTGATCTGGTTAAGTAGATTAGAGGGTCACTTGAATGACTTAGGATAGATCCATCTTGGTTTGAGATAGGTGGTAACCAGCTATTGGTTTGATCCTAGAGGATGAGCTCCTATATTGTCTCATGCTACTTTCTAAGAAGACAATCATCACACATAACAGATCATCAAACAGCAGATCAAGGCAACTTATCTTGCTAAACAACCAAATACTACTGAGGATACCATCAAGCCTAACTTGAGGTAAGCATGGGTGTTTTGAAGAGGTTGATATTTGAAGTAATATTAGTTCCTCTTGGTATTTCTACCAAGATTGGAAATGAAAGGTTTTAGTAAAGGTTTTGGAAAACCTAGAGATAAGAGTAGTTGAAAGTTCTGTCTTGAAAACATAAGGAGATTATATGCAGGTCTCCATAGTTTTGTTAAATAGAAACTAAGAAAACATTTTCTTGGGGCAACGTCATCTTGACTCAAGTTTGGAAATGCTAGAACATTTGTGAATATGAAGGATGTGCCAAGACATATCTTTTGTAAAATAGTTTTTGTCAACTAGTTTTGGGGTAGGGAGTATATCATCCAATACACAATCAGTGGCATAAGCACAAGCAGCAATCAACAAACATTGTAGCACTTAACAAGAAAAAGTTTTTAGTTCCCCTGATTTTTGCCTTTTGACAAGAAATTAGGGTTGCTGAAATTTGGATGTTACCGACCTTTCTCCCTTAAAATAATCTCGTCCCGACATTTGGGGGGAGTAGGGTTAGGTAAGAATATCGGCTTAACAATTTTCAGAAGTGGTATTATTTAGATGATAAGGGAGTTTACAAAAAACAGGCGTGGTTGTCTACGAGTTGGATTCTAGTTGCTTCGGTTCAGTGATTTAGGTTGAGCTAGTGGAAAAGACGCAATATTTTCCCCTTAGGGCGATGCTAGGTAGGTTTAGCGTCGACATGGTCCTTTCTTCTTGAGGCGAGACGACGAGTTGAGCCTTCTTTGATGCTTTATAGCTAGATCCGCTTTTCGGCCTTCTTGGTCTTGAAACGCGTGGAGTGTTGGATGGACGGTCAACCTTGGAGTGGAGAACTTTACCGAGGTATATTCTTATTCTAGAGAAGTGCCGATTGTTATCCTCCATGCAGGGTCCATGATTCTGATTTAAGGGGTGGTTATCACCTGATGACGACTAGGGTTCGACTCTTGGGGTTATTCTGGTTTTGTGGGAAAGACGCGGTCTTTCCCCCTTAGAGCGAGCCTACAGGGCCTTGGTGGAGTCGCGGACCTTATTTATTGGAGTCGCAGGCTGATGCTGGAAGAGCGCTGCACCTTTCTTCCGGAAATGGGTATCTTTTGTCGACCTTGTAGATACTTCTTCGTGGAAGGCATTAGAGGGGGTTAGGGGTCCGATGAGCTGGGGGATGCCGGGTTCGGTTGGAGATCTAGGAACACGGTCCTATAGGATGGGGTCATTCCGGGTTCAGTCTGATGCAGCGTATTGGGTAAAACACAAAAAAGGGACCTTAAGCTAGTATATTGTCAAATTGAGTTCACGCATAATTTAACAGGTCTGCGCCGGCCAGTGGCGAGGGTACTTAGGGCGTTACAAAACAGGTTTGTGCTGCCAAGTGTCAGGGCACTTAAGGTTTTACAAAACAGGTTCAAGGACGATACAAAACTCTACCCTAAGCTAGTCGGGTGAGATGCAGGGGATGACGGCTTCTCCAGGAGGCTTCTTAAGTCTTGTCGCCGTATTGGGGTTGGTACTAAATTTGGTTATAGCAAGTCCTCGGGGGTGTGAGGGACATTAATTTCTTCAGCAGTAAAGGTGAAGGTAGTGCCTTCTCCGGTGGCTGCTTCGGCGGGTGGATCTTCTGAAGATTGGGGATGAGGTCTATCTTATGTTCCTCTAACGACTCTAGAGGTGGTGTTTGGGATAGTTCATTGGATTGGGGACCTTCCTGAGGTATCTTCTAGTAGCTGATCTTATGGATTTGAGTGGAAATACGTAGTCTTTCCACCTTAGAGCTTTACTTAGGGTCATCGAGGCTGGGGTAGATCCTTCGTCTTGAAGTATTGGCGGGGTGCTTGAGCTGAGGTCTTCGGGTAATGCCTTATTACGACTACCTTGCTATGATGGTTACCTAACGAAGCCTTAGAGTTTTTCTCCTGGTAGATTAGCGGTTGGCAACACTTATTTCTTAGTCCTCATTCGGGGTAGAGGCATTTAGCTTTCGAGAGGTTGTCTTCACTTGAATATTTGTGTTGCTCCAGCTCGATGAGAACGTAGATTCGTTGTCCTCGGGCAACCTTATCTTGTAGGTTTTGGGACTTTTATTTTATGGTGAGGACTTCCCGTGGGTTCTGTCGAAGGTTGAATTGGATCGTCGTTCCTTTGAGGGCGACTGAAAGTAGACATGGGCAGGGGTTGGCATAGATTTATTTATGTGGCCATCCTGCTCAGGAGAGGTTTTATTTTAATTGTCTAAGAGGGTTAGCATCAGGATACACAAACAAGGTGGGTCATACAAGGGGGTCGAATGATCCAGGGCAGACAAGCAACACATTTCAAGCATTCTCATTAGCACATGACAAGCAAGCGGAGCGTACCATAGGTACCAAGAGGTGACTATGCGCCATAAGGGGAATCCTATATTGATGATACTTATCCTAAGTATGAACGTTTCGGGAAGTCTTGACTTTTGTCTTGCCATTCGGGTTGTTGACGTCGCACTTGATCCATTTAGGGGGTGGAAGGACTCCGTTGGTAGGGCGATGGTGTAGTGCCTTTCATCATTGGTCGCTCCTTTGGTCTAGTTGTCTCTGCTTCTCTTCATCTTGAGATTTCTGGCTTCGCGGTTCTAAGTCAGACTTATTTTTGAAAATGGAATGTTTGAAGTAGACGAGATATAGAGTGAACTCCTTTCAATCAGTTTAAGTTAGAGAGGATAAGATAATAAATCTTTCGAAAAGCTTTTGAGAAAGTAGTTTTCGAAGGCGGGTTGTTCAGAAATAGGGGTTGTCTTGTATAACATGCATGCTAACTAAGGTATCCTATAGTCAGGATGGCTCTGATACCAAGTCTGTGGGACCCCAGATTTACGGTCCGAGAATCCCCGTTATGCCTGCAATTCACGTTCCCTTGATCAGTGAGCCGTGAGCATAACCTACTAGTATCATTACATCATCCATAAGTAGCAAGTAGAAATCTTACATTATTGCCATTATGGAGATTACAACACTAATAGCGAAAGTCTTCAGGCGCAGAGCCCATGTCACGCCTTAACCTACATGTGACTGACTGGGAAGACGGCCTAGCTCGCATAGACGTTAGCATCTCTTTCATTCCTTAGCATCTACAATTTGGCCAAGTAAATAGCTAGGGACAAAGCCGTGAGTACTTTTGAAAGTACTCGCAAGACCACCGAGATAAGGTAAACAAAGATAATGCATATTGGGTTGTGGCGAGATAGCTCTACACTATAGTTGCTTTTGAAAAGCCTAATTTGGCATATCTATATATTTGTTGAGAACGAGTTTTTGAACACATGCCTCATTTTTGGAAATCTTGATATAGCCATATCCCTTTGAAAATCCTTTGTAAAACATTTTTATAGTAAAACCCTTTTTAAAGACTCTTGGACCATTCAAGGTCAAAATCAAACATTTTACTCATGTTACCTGGTGACCAAGTCACATCCTTTTTATTTATCTCAAAACAATTCCAAGGGTACTCCTATAAATCACCTTTCCAACAGTCCTTGACCGTGGACACTACTATTCGAATAGATTATACTCTGCAGAGTCTATGCACCTTACCCACAAGAATCAATACATTCGCCGGGATACAACCACGACCCGCTACACATGGTAAACGGGGGTTCGGATAATCAAACCTAACTTTTCATTTGTCATCCCTAGCAACGGTGACTTTTCCTTTTGGGTTTGTTCTCCCCGACAATGAGTATGTGGAACGACATCCATAGTCCTTCCTCCCGTACACGTGTATACCCAAGCCGCAGCTTGTCCTATATCTTAAATTGTGACTTAACTCCCTTCTGTACAAATGTTGCATACCGTCCGCGGGAGACCCAATTGTTGCACCGATACCTTGTCCAAGATAGTACGGATTTCAGGGGATTTCTCCCCTTTAGCGAGTATGAGCAGCCCCGGCTAAAAACAACAAACTACGAGCTAAGCCCCGGTGAATGGGGTAGTGTGGTTGCATGGATAAATTGTTCTATTAAAGGTTTAGAACATCCCTTCTCTTTCCTTTTCTCAATCTTCCTCTTTCTCCTCTTCATATTTTCTTTAGTAAAACATCCACTCGGAAACGGTGCCTCTTTCCAAGGGTTTTATTTTGAAAACTTTGCAGTAGGGTAGAAACCCAAAATAGTTTTATCATCAAAAATCTGTAGTTTCCAAAGAGGGAAGAGGCTAAGCATCTTAGCCTCGATCTAAAGGGTAAAGATGGGTGTTAATAGGGTAAGTGTCCTAGTGTACACTCCATCATAACTTGGAGGAGCGAAGCTACTCCCGTACTTTATTTGAAACAACCATGCAAGTAACCATGAAGTTCATAATCAAGATGTAACACAACTGATAAAAGGAATAGGACAATGAGTTCAAGAATGGTGGCTTGCCTATGATCAGCGAGATGTCCATGACTTCTTTAGAAAACCAGAGTACCAATGATAATAATATAATAACCCAATGCTTCTGTAACATCCCAAAAATACCAAACTTAGATCAACAAACTCTAATCAGCAAGTTTAGGGTTAACAAAAACTTTTCTAAATAAATTCATGAATGCATGTATATGTGTATGCATGGATTTTGAATTTCTTTAAAAACCACCTTGTTTGTGTGATCCATTGCTTGTAAAATGTTTCTTAGGTGAAATAAACATCATCTAAAACATTCCCCACACTTTTCCTAAAGACAAGTAAATCAAAACAAGTATATTAAGTGAATGGTCATTTTGACCAATTTAACTCCCATGCCTACTTTGGCTGTCTCAAACTTTCAAAACCTAACAGAAACTTTTCTGGATCTTTGCACCCCTTGAATGTACTCATAACAAAGTATCAAGGCCCACTTTGTGATCATCCAGAAACTTTCAAATGCATAGTTTAAATGACAATTAAAAATTGAATCTTCTTCATATGGGAAGATCCCACTTTTTCAAAACCCACTCAAACAAGCTCAACTTTCAAAACCCAAGCATCTGCAGACTCACCAGAACCAATCTAGCAAACCCACCAAAAATCATTTCAAAATTCAAAACTTGATTTCATGCGGCCATTTCATCAAACAGGTTGCAGACACAAATCAAACAAACCCACAAACACTATAGTGTGCAGTGTTTTGAGCCTAACTTGTTCCCTAGTTAGCTCACACACAATCCAGTAGATCATCTAGAAAGATTAGCCCAACACTAGCACCCCTGTGAGCTTGCCATTGCCATTAATGGTGAACAGCCGAGCACCCCCATGTCACCCCAATGTGGACAGCAAGCTAGGAACAGCAGCAAGCCTAGCCAGCATGTCTGGGAGGCAGCCCACCGTCCACCGCCACTGCCTATCCCAGCCGCGAGCGTTGCCAAGCCCTGGACCACGCGCACAAGACACGCCCAGACCATGCCGAGCATGCGCCAGAGCGCCACCCGCGACCAGCGTCCACAGACCGCGCGCCGCCCTCACCGCGCGCACACACGATCACCACCGACCCAGGAGACCGCCAGACATCCCCGTTTACCGCCCCGCGCCATACAGCCACCTCTGCCGCGCAGAGCACCGCCTGTTCCAGACCAAACCACACCGCCCCATGCCTCGCGACCATGTCGTTGAGCATCGCCAGGAGACACAACACCGTCCCCTACCCTTGCCCATGCCATTAGCTGCCTGTAACGTCGCCCCCGACGAGCTCACCGTGCGCCCCGACGGTCCCCTCGCTCGACTATAAATAGAGGCCACCCCCGCACGATTTCTTCATACCATCTCACTCCCCTCTCCTCACTGATCGTGCCACACCATTCTCAGAGCAAGGCGAGCACCACCTCGCCGGAATTTCACTGGAGCCTGCCGCTGCCGGAGACATGTGTCAACATGATCCCATGTTTAGTTTGGAGAATATTAAATCTTAAGTAGTTCTTCAATGAGTAGAAATTACTTTTCTAAAAATAAAAAGGATTTAAACCAAGATTTAACCTTGTAATGTTAGAGATGATGCTAGATCATCTATAGGACCCTTCTGTGTGATGATTGCAAGTAGTTAAGTATTGTTTGGTGATTGTGTACCTCGTATTTATTCATAGACGCTAGTACCGACCAAGGATACGCGGAGGAAGGAGGATACTACGAAGAGGAAGCCGAGGAGAACTTCAACCACTGCTCTGCACAAGGCAAGCCTAATACTACTAGTGAATGTGCAAGCTAACACTTGCGAGATACCTTACTGATGCCACAAACCCATACTTGTGAGATGATTACTTTTTGCCTTAAGCATATGTGACCATACCCACTTGCTAAACCAATCCTAGTTTTATGGCAAGCTTCTTACTTTATTTCTTTATCAAAGTTTACTTGGAGTCTACCTAAGAGTTTGGTAGATACTAGACAGTTGTGCTGAAGGTTGCATAAAGAGCATAAAATTTGGCCTAAGCTAGAAACCTTGATATCAGCCTAAGATATAAGGTTGGACTTAGTTGAAACTCCACTAGTTACCACCCCCCATTAGTACTACCCCCACCTGTAGATGCTAGTGCTAAGCATAAAACTTGATCAACTTTAGATGGGAATACTTGGTGGAAAAATGGTTATGAAAACCTTGGAATGATGGATCATTCTATTGAAATGTTTTGGACATGTGTTTCCAAACACTTGATGATTTTGGTGATGAAAATGTAGAGGCATGAGCCTTACCCCTTTATAAAACTGATGGTTATCTGGATGCGATACCATTCCAATTTTATCGTACAACCACAATACCCGAATATTGGGTAGGGCTTGACTGGAAACTTATATACCTTAGTATTAGTTCCCTCACGGCCAAGGTCTGAGCTGAGGCTACCTTGTGAAGATTGTCCACCTGTGCAGTACCCAAGATGACAGTGGTCATGGTTGGGAGGCCAAACTCACAGGAGAGGTGCTTATACTAGGGAGTGTAATTGAAAGGTTAGGATTGATTATCCGCATACTGAGTATGGTGAATTCAGGATTTGTTCCTGACGGATGTATCGAATGTTGTGGTGAAAGTGTACAATCTCTGCAGAGTGTCAAACTATTCGAATAGCCGCGTCCGCGGTTATGGACAATTGGAGTGGCCATACTGTTCCCCCGTCAGACCTTTTTAAAATGACTTGTGAAATGACTTGAGACTTTGACTTGACCACAACAGAGTTGTGACCGGAAATACAAGTTCCCACTTAGGATTTATAAAATTATGACCAGCTTCAGAACCTAGTAGAGATAAATCTGGCTTTTGCAAAACAACCCTAGAGCCTAGTGTCCTATTATCCAAAAACCCCCCTTTACTTGTTAGTATTAGTTTGCGAGTACTTAAAGAGTACTCATGGATTTGTCCCTGGCTATTCCCATGGCCAGACTATGAAGAGGAGTACCTGGAGGATGGACCCGAAGAAGGTTACGACAACAAGGATCATCTCCCATCGTCAGCATTGCCTATGACCCCGAAGATGGAGCATCGCCTACGCTACCGTTATTATTACGTATTCCGCTGCTTGATGTTGTAGTAAGAACTGGATCATGAGATCCCTATTTGTGTAAGAACTTATGTATCGTTTGTAATGGATGAAGTACTATGGTATCCAATTCTGTTATGTCTCGCAAAAATGGTAATCCTGGGATTGCGATGTATGGCATAACAGGCATCTAGGATTGAAAAATCCGGGTGTTGACAAGTTGGTATCAGAGCCATCCTGACCATAGGAGACCCTAGTTAGATTGGACGTTGAACCAAAAACTTAGTTTTAAAACCCAAGAACAAAAATATTTACGAAAACTTATTCTCATTCTTACCTCTTTAATTCTTTAATAAAACTTCATGCTCCTAAAAAACTCTTGCAAAATAGATAAAATTTTGACACACTTGATCACTCTGCTAATCTACCCATCCTCTATTTTTATAGATGGACGTGAAGTACAGCAAGTTTTACCAACTCGGGAATGGAAGAGACCTTATCTTTGAGAGGGATCTGGGTCAGCTTTCGGAACTTCTGGAGCGCCCGCATCCCGAGTTCTTCGGAGCTCATCTCAATGATCAAGGGGGAGAAGATCTGCAGTGGCTAATTGTTGCAAGTCTCCGAGGAAAGATTGAACCTCCCACTGCGGAGGGAATTCAGTTTACCTTGAGGGAAAACAACTGGCTCGATGGACTTGCCAGAGAAATGCAGGAAGCTCTTTCCCGTCTGTGTGGGCAGAGCATCAATCAGATCAAGGGTACTCGCTTTGAGTTTTGCCCAAGACGTGATGCAAATGGACAACCACTGGAAGCCCCATACCACCCCGAGCTAAAGACTCAATTGGACCACCTTAGCTTCATGATGTATGATCGTCAGCAGGAACTGGACAACTGCCGTGACTATTGCAACCACAAGTCTGCCATCATCAAGACGAAGGATCAGACCATCGCCATGCTAGCAAAGGATCGCAAGTCTCGCCGCCGTCAGCTCGACAAGAAGGAGCGCATTTTTGCCCGTCTTCGCCATCGCATCTCATCTCTGGAAGAGACCATCCATGAGAGAGACATGCAGTTAGAGGAAAGGGAGAATGCCGGAGAAGATCTTCGTGGAGACCCTTACTCCTATCTCAGCGATGACGATGATTTTCTGGAGGATCAGGCCATGGAATTCTTCACCGATGAGGATGATTTCGCCTTCATCGATGATGCGGAAGATGATGAAGCCACAGACTCTGAGCAGTAGTAGCACTGAGCATTAGCGTAGTGAGTAGTAGTCGGTCCCACTGTATCGCAGTTTCCAGAATGGTTCTAAAAACCATCTGTTTTGCTTTGTTGTGGTGTGTGTTGTACTGTGTGCTATGAGTGAATGAATGAAAAAGCAAGTTGCTAGAAAACTTGAGTCAAACTCTAAAAACTTTTCAAAGACCCAAAACCTTAGAAATTTCCCTCTTTTCTCATGATCTATATCAATCTTCAGATGCCACGTGGAGGAAGTGGTTCAGCCCCAGATCCGATGTTGCAGATCCTGCAAATGTTGACTTCTGACCGCGAAGCTGAAAGAGCGGAACATCAAGCCAACCTAGCCACTCTGCAACAGATAGCCCAGCTAGCCCACAACAACCAAGGCCATGGAAATCAGGACAACCACGGATCTAAGCTCAAGAATTTCCAGAATACCAACCCACCCGTTTTCACCAAGTCGGAAGAACCCCTAGACGCCGATGATTGGCTGCAAACCATGGAAAATAACTTAGAAGTAGTCGGAGTAGAAGCCAACGAGAAAGTCTTGTTCGCCACTCATTATCTAGACGGAGATGCCAGGGCATGGTGGAACAGTGTTCGTGCAATGACCGGAGGCCAAATGATGACCTGGGAGGAATTCAAGGTCAAGTTTAGCAGAACCCATGTGCCGCCAGGTTTGATCAAGAGAATGAGAGACGAGTTCAGAGAATTGAAACAAGGAAGGATGACTGTAGTGGAATACCGTGACAAATTTTTGTCATTATCTAGGTATGCCCCGGACGAGATAGACACCGAAGCCAAGAAGAAAGAAAGATTCCTGAATGGTCTGCATGACGAGATGCAGACAGTGTTAGTCAATATCCCCTTTGCTGATATTGAAGCCCTTGTCGACTCTGCTATCCAGATGGAAGGAAAGATCAACCAGGCCAATGAGAACCGCAAGCGTCGCATGATGCATCAACCAGGAACCCATCAGACCCCAAAGTATCGCCCCAACCCATCTCCAGGATTTGCCCCAAGAACCAACAGACCCCCTATGACCCGTCCGACCTATCCCAACCGTGGAAACCCTAGACCCGGAGGAAATCACAACAACCCCGACAACTCTAGCAATTTCACCCGCGCCCCACCCAAGTTCAACACCAACCATGCTACCGCCAACCCCAACACTGCCCCGAGGACTGGAAGCAATGTTGTGCCTGTCGCAGCCAAGGACAAGTCACAAGTGACCTGTTATGACTGTGGAAATAAAGGCCACTATTCCAACGAGTGCCCCAACAAGAAGAATGCTACAGCCCCTAATACCAATGTCCCAGCTCAGCAGCAGCGTCGTGTCCAGCCAGGGAGAAGATTTGCCCCAGGGAATTCACTCAACCGCAATTGCCGTCTTTTTCTCATGCATGCTAAAGAAGCTCAGGAAGCGCCAGACGTCGTGCTGGGTATGTTTTCTATTAATTCAGTACTTGCAAGAGTGTTGTTTGATTCTGGTGCATCGCATTCATTTGTCACCGAATAATTTGCCTGCACTAGTAAAATTCAACCAACCAAACTGAAGCATGTGATGATTGTACAAATTCCCGGATCGACCACCAAGGCTAGGCAAATTTGCAAAGCCGTCCCTATCCGAATCCATGGCATAGATTTTTATGCTAACCTAATAGTACTCGAAACTAAAGGTTTGGAAGTAGTAATAGGAATGGATTGGATGTCCAAGCATAAAGGAATGATTGACTGTGCCAAGAAAGCCATTACCATGACCAGTACCGCCGGAGTATCAGTCGAGCATATATCTGAAACCTTACCTCGCCAATTCAAGTGTAACAAGAGTCTATCCCAGCCTACCATTGACCAAGTTCGGATAGTTTGCGAATACCCCGATGTATTTCCAGATGTTTTGCCCGGTATGCCCCCAGATCGGGATATCGAGTTTATCATCGAACTAATCCCCGGAACAGGACTCATAGCCCAGAGACCCTATAGTATGAACCCGTCAGAACTAGAAGAACTGAAGAAGCAATTGGATTCCATGTTAGAAATCGGATTGATTCAACCAAGTGCGTCCCCATGGAGGTCACCTGTCTTGTTTGTGGACAAGAAGGATGGAGGTAACCATTTGTGTACGGATTATCGAAAGTTGAATGATGTCACCATCAAGAACAAGTACCCCTTGCCTAAGATAGAAGATTTGTTTGCTCAGTTGACTGGTGCCCAGGTGTTTTCTAAGATTGATCTTAGAACTGGCTATCATCAACTCAAAATTCGTGCAGAGGATATCCCAAAGACTGACTTTACCACCAGATATGGATTGTATGAGTATACAGTCATGTCTTTTGGATTAACCAATGCCCCCGCTTATTTCATGAACCTCATGAATAAGATTTTTATGGACTTCCTGGATAAGTTTGTCATTGTTTTCATCGATGACATTCTGATTTATTCCAAATCAGAAGAAGAACATGAGCGACACCTAAGGACCATTCTTGGAACCCTTAGAGAGCATCAACTGTATGCAAAATTTAGCAAATGTGAATTCTGGTTACAGGAAGTAGGATTCCTCGGTCACAGCCGGAGGAATTGCCGTTGACCCTGCCAAAGTGAAAGATGTAGAATATTGGCAAGCCCCAACCACTCAAACCCAAGTTCGTGCTTTTCTCGGATTGGCGGGATATTACCGCAAATTCGTAGAAGGATTCTCTAGTATCGCCCGACCCATGACCCAATTGCTGAAGAAGGACAAGAAGTTTGACTGGACAGACAAGTGTGAAGTGAGTTTTCAAGAACTCAAAAGGAGATTGATTTTAGCCCCAATCTTGATCATGCCGGATATCACGAAGCCCTTCGATGTGTATTGTGACGCATCCAAGATTGGTCTCGGATGTGTGCTAATGCAAGAAGGCAAAGTTATATCTTATCTATCGCGACAATTGAAGCAACATGAACAAAATTACCCAACCCATGACCTCGAACTCGCAGCCGTAGTTCTAGCCCTGAAGACATGGAGACATTACCTTATGGGAAACCGTTGTGAGATTTATTCGGATCACAAGAGCCTAAAGTATATATTCACTCAGAAGGAGCTGAATATGAGGCAGAGAAGATGGATTGAGCTAATCAAGGATTATGTCCTGGACATTCACTATCACCCGGGTAAAGCCAACGTGGTAGCCGATGCCCTTAGCAGATTGCCGTGCCGCTTGAACTCCATGATTTTTAAGGAGCAACCAAGTTTGCACAAAGAGATGGAAGATTTTCGAGTGGAATTAGTAAGTGAAGGATTTTTGGCTAGCATAGAACTTCAGCCCACTTTGATCAGTCAGATTAAAGAGGCGCAGAAAGGAAATGCTGGTATCGATGGAATCAAACGTCGTATCGGTACAGGCAAAGTACCCGGATTCACCGAGGACGAAGAAGGAGTTTTGTGGTACAAAGGACGCCTTTGTGTACCATCATATTCTGAGTTAAAAGAAGTTATCTTGAAGGAGGCTCATGATACTCTTTATTCTATCCATCCCAGAGGAACTAAGATGTATCAAGATTTGAAAGAGCAATTTTGGTGGCATAAGATGAAGAGAGAAATCGGAAGCTATATCGCCAAGTGTGATATATGTCAGTGAGTCAAGGCAGGACATCAAAGACCCGCTGGATTGTTGTAACCTTTGCAAGTTCCGAAATGGAAATGGGATTCTGTAGGAATGGACTTTATCACTGGACTACCTACTTCTAGTAGGGGAAATGACTCTATTTGGGTCATAGTGGACAGATTGTCCAAAGTCACCCATTTCTTGCCCGTTAAAACTACCTATCAGAGTTCGAAGCTAGCGGAGTTGTACATCGCTAGGATCGTTAGTTTGCACGGAGTCCCCAAGAATATCGTATCGGATCGAGGAACTCAGTTTACCTCGAGATTCTGGAAGAAGGTCCAAGAAGGTTTAGGAACCCGCCTAGATTTCAGTACCGCGTATCACCCTCAGACCGATGGACAAACGGAGCGAGTAAACCAAATACTCGAAGATATGCTTAGAGCATGTGTGCTAGAATATGGATCCAAGTGGGAAGACTGTCTGCCGTTTGCAGAATTTTCCTACAACAATAGTTACCAAGCCAGTTTGCAAATGGCCCCATTTGAATTCATGTACGGAAGAAAGTGCCGCACCCCTTTGAACTGGTCGGAAGTAGGAGAGAGTCAAATTTTCGGACCCGACATCCTACGAGAAGAAGAAGAGAAGGTTGACAAGATTCGCGAGCACCTCAAGACAGCCCAATCCCGACAAAAGAGTTACGACGACAAGAGACGTCGAGACCTCGCCTTCAACATTGGAGATTTTGTTTATCTGAAAGTGTCGCCATTGAAGGGAATGCAGCGTTTCCAACTCAAAGGAAAGTTATCCCCCAGATATATCGGACCTTTCAAAATTCTGAACCGTCGAGGAGAAGTATCGTATCAACTGGAGCTACCAGAAGAGATGTCAGCTGTGCACAATGTGTTCCATATCTCATTACTTCGCAAATGTCTCGAAGTCCCCGAGAAGACCGAAGTGTTCAATAACATCGATCACCGGACCATAGAGATCAATGATGACCTGACCTATCCCGAAGTACCCATCCGTATATTGTAAGAAGCCTTTCGAACTACCAGAACCCGAAGCATCAAGTTTCTCAAGATTCAGTGGAGCAACCACACAGAAGAGGAAGCTACTTGGGAACACGAAGATCACATCAGGACGGAGTTTCCAGATCTCTTCAAATCCTAGGTAATCTTTTCGTCCTTTTTCAAATCTCGGGACGAGATTTTGTTTAAGGGGGGAAGGTTTGTAACATCCCAAAAATACCAAACTTAGGTCAACAAACCCTAATCAGCAAGTTTAGGGTTAACAAAAACTTTTCTAAATAAATTCATGAATGCATGTATATGTGTATGCATGGATTTTGAATTTCTTTAAAAACCACCTTGTTTGTGTGATCCATTGCTTGTAAAATTTTTCTTAGGTGAAATAAACATCATCTAAAACATTCCCCACACTTTTCCTAAAGACAAGTAAATCAAAACAAGTATATTAAGTGAATGGTCATTTTGACCAATTTAACTCCCATGCCTACTTTGGCTGTCTCAAAATTTCAAAACCTAACAGAAACTTTTCTGGATCTTTGCACCCCTTAAATGTACTCATAACAAAGTATCAAGGACCACTTTGTGATCATCCAGAAACTTTCAAATGCATAGTTTAAATGACAATTCAAAATTGAATCTTCTTCATATGGGAAGATCCCACTTTTTCAAAACCCACTCAAACAAGCTCAACTTTCAAAACCCAAGCATCTGCAGACTCACCAGAACCAATCTAGCAAACCCACCAAAAATCATTTCAAAATTCAAAACTTGATTTCATGCGGTCATTTCATCAAACAGGTTGCAGACACAAATCAAACAAACCCACAAACACTATAGTGTGCAGTGTTTTGAGCCTAACTTGTTCCCTAGTTAGATCACACACAATCCAGTAGATCATCTAGAAAGATTAGCCCAACACTAGCACCCCTGTGAGCTTGCCATTCCCATTAATGGTGAACAGCCGAGCACCCCCATGTCACCCCAATGTGGACAGCAAGCTAGGAGCAGCAGCAAGCCTAGCTAGCATGTCTGGGAGGCAGCCCACCGTCCACCGCCACTGCCTGTTCCAGCCGCGAGCGTTGCCAAGCCCTGTACCACGCACACAAGACACGCCCAGACCATGCCGAGCGTGCGCCAGAGCGCCACCCGCGACCAGCGTCCACAGACTGCGCGCCGCCCTCACCGCGCGCACACACGATCACACCGACCCAGGAGACCGCCAGACATCCCCGTTTACTGCCCCGCGCCATACAGCCACCGCCCGCCGTCGAAGACGCCGCCTCTGCCGCGCAGAGCACCGCCCGTTCCAGACCAAACCACACCACCCCATGCCTCGCGACCATGTCGTTGAGCATCGCCAGGAGACACAGCACCGTCCCCTACCCTTGCCCATGCCATTAGCTGCCTGTAACATCGCCCCCGACGAGCTCACCGTGCGCCCCGACGGTCCCCTCGCTCGACTATAAATAGAGTCTACCCCCGCACGATTTCTTCACACCATCTCACTCCCCTCTCCTCACTGATCGTGCCACACCATTCTCAGAGCAAGGCGAGCACCACCTCGCCGGAATTTCACTGGAGCCTGCCGCTGCCGGAGAAGAAGGGAGCCAGCGATTGGAGCCGCCCAGGAGAAGCCACCGGTACCAGGAGGTTCGCCGTCGTCGACTTCGTCGTTAGCCCGCCTCGCCGACCCTCGCCCGTACCCCGGTGAGCCCCCAGCACCCCTCACTGGCCGCGCTAGGTTTCGTTCTCGCCGGAGCTGTCTCGCGTCGATGATGACCCTCAGCCGTTAGATTAGAACTAGATCAAACGATCCACGTTGCCCCATACCGCTTCGCCCAGCCCCGTGTCACTGACGAGTGGGGATACCCACTTAAGCAGCCTGCGGAAGCACTGCGCTTAGCAGGCCGGCCCGTTAGAATTTCTCACGCAGCCCAGCAATTCAAATTAAACCTTTTCTTTTTAAATTCAAACACACTTCTGTACCCAACTTCAAAAATCAACCCAGATCGATTCAATGCACCAAATTGGATGAAACCAATTTTGTTGGAAAGGTCTGTGAATGCTTAATCCAAGCCCATTGGATTCAAGTCATTTGGATCTGTAGATCACCCATAGTAAAAATAACAAGGCATAAGCTTTTCTGCATTCAAACATTTTTTAAATTTAAACCATAAAAGCTTTTGAGTTGATTCCAACTCTCAAAAATCACATTTAACCATACCTTTCAGAATATATAAAAATATATATAGGTTTACTTGCAGAAATAATGTTCAAGTATTAAAAGAATGCTTCATAAGCATTTCTAGCCACTTTAATTAATTAAAATAAAAGGGTAAAACCTTATTAAATTGTGACACCACTTTAAATCACATTCCCATGGACTACAATATGTGGTGATGACATGTGTCAACATGATACCATGTTTAGTTTGGAGAATATTAAATCTTAAGTAATTCTTCAATGAGTAGAAATTACTTTTCTAAAAATAAAAAGGATTTAAACCAAGATTTAACCTTGTAATGTTAGAGATGATGCTAGATCATCTATAGGACCCTTCTGTGTGATGATTGCAAGTAGTTAAGTATTGTTTGGTGATTGTGTACCTCGTATTTATTCATAGACGCTAGTACCGACCAAGGATACGCGGAGGAAGGAGGATACTACGAAGAGGAAGCCGAGGAGAACTTCAACCACTGCTCTGCACAAGGCAAGCCTAATACTACTAGTGAATGTGCAAGCTAACACTTGCGAGATACCTTACTGATGCCACAAACCCATACTTGTGAGATGATTACTTTATGCCTTAAGCATATGTGACCATACCCACTTGCTAAACCAATCCTAGTTTTATGGCAAGCTTCTTACTTATTTCTTTATCAAAGTTTACTTGGAGTCTAACTAAGAGTTTGGTAGATACTAGACATTTGTGCTGAAGGTTGCATAAAGAGCATAAAATTTGGCCTAAGCTAGAAACCTTGATATCAGCCTAAGATATAAGGTTGGACTTAGTTGAAACTCCACTAGTTACCACCCCCCATTAGTACTACCCCCACCTGTAGATGCTAGTGCTAAGCATAAAACTTGATCAACTTTAGATGGGAATACTTGGTGGAAAAATGGTTATGAAAACCTTGGAATGATGGATCATTCTATTGAAATGTTTTGGACATGTGTTTCCAAACACTTGATGATTTTGGTGATGAAAATGTAGAGGCATGAGCCTTACCCCTTTATAAAACTGATGGTTGTCTGGATGCGATACCATTCCAATTTTATCGTACAACCACAATACCCGAATATTGGGTAGGGCTTGACTGGAAACTTATATACCTTAGTATTAGTTCCCTCACGGCCAAGGTCTGAGCCGAGGCTACCTTGTGAAGATTGTCCACCTGTGCAGTACCCAAGATGACAGTGGTCATGGTTGGGAGGCCAAACTCACAGGAGAGGTGCTTATACTAGGGAGTGTAATTGAAAGGTTAGGATTGATTATCCGCATACTGAGTATGGTGAATTCAGGATTTGTTCCTGACGGATGTATCGAATGTTGTGGTGAAAGTGTACAATCTCTGCAGAGTGTCAAACTATTCGAATAGCCGCGTCCGCGGTTATGGACAGTTGGAGTGGCCATACTGTTCCCCCGTCAGACCTTTTTAAAATGACTTGTGAAATGACTTGAGACTTTGACTTGACCACAACAGAGTTGTGACCGGAAATACAAGTTCCCACTTAGGATTTATAAAATTATGACCAGCTTCAAAACCTAGTAGAGATAAATCTGGCTTTTGCAAAACAACCCTAGAGCCTAGTGTCCTATTATCCAAAAACCCCCCTTTACTTGTTAGTATTAGTTTGCGAGTACTTAAAGAGTACTCATGGCTTTGTCCCTGGCTATTCCCATGGCCAGACTATGAAGAGGAGTACCTGGAGGATGGACCCCAGGAAGGTTACGACAACTAGGATCATCTCCCATCGTCAGCATTGCCTGTGACCCCGAAGATGGAGCATCGCCTACGCCACCGTTATTATTACGTATTCCGCTGCTGATGTTGTAGTAAGAACTGGATCATGAGATCCCTATTTGTGTAAGAACTTATGTATCGTTTGTAATGAATGAAGTACTATGGTATCCAATTCTGTTATGTCTCGCAAAAATGGTAATCCTGGGATTGTGATGTATGGCATAACAGGCATCTAGGATTGAAAAATCCGGGTGTTGACAGCTTCTTTCTTCACGGCGTCACACAATCGCAACTATCGTTGTTATCCAGCAAACATGCAAACAAACAACACCACATTCAATACAATGCATACAAGCATCAAAGAATACAGCAAGCAAAATGTAAACGCATGATATAAAATAGAAGGGTGCTGGATGATGGGTTTGATGGGATTGGTAGAAGACTTGGGGCATTTGAAGACGATTCTTTATGATTTATAGTTCTGAGACTACCTAAGATAGGGGTTTTGGACCAAGGACATTATATGTATGATACCACTGTATAAAGATGACACCATCGAATATATATTCATAAAATGAAGACAACAAAAGCGGTTTCACTATTTTACCACTTTCCTTTGATTTATAATGAATTTTCTAGTGAGAAATACTCTAGTTTTAGGAAATAATTCACCAGAAATGTTCTGGAGCTCCAAAAATTATTTACTTGGATGATTAATTAGGGTTTTCTAGGGGCTTAGAAACCATGCATTGAAAATATTGGTGATTAAACCATGCATAGAAAATATTAATTTAAAATAAATCAACTATGGCTTAGAAAAATATGGGCTTATGGGGTTTGATAGGTATTGGTATACATGTGTATAGGGAGTTGGGATTAGGTCAATACCAGTTTTGGTTTGACTTAAAGATATTCCTAAAGCAAATTTTGGCTTGTTTTTGTCAATTTTACCAGAGGCAATCTAGGAAACAATTTGTCACATCCCAAGATTTTTCAAATCTTGTAATGTGAAAATAAATGAATAAAATAAAACTTTATTTGATTTCCAGAGCCAGAAGAAACTTTTTGAATTAAAATGGAACCTCAAACCCATTTGAAATGAATAAAATCCAAAAAGGAATTAAAAAGATAAACATTTCATAAAAGGGAAACAAGTGGAAATATTGTTTTGAAACAATCAAATGAAAAGTTTTGTTTTCAAATGAAATAGAAGTTTATAAATAAAGAATGTTTTATAAAGCCAAATCAAAACCCTGGCCAAGCTTATGAATTAAAACATTTAGTTTTGAATAAAAATAACAAAGGTTTATTTAAAATAAAATAATAAGGAATTAATATCAAATTTTATTCAAATAAAGGGTTTTAACCATTTTAATTTAAAAACATAAAAATTTATTAAATCATTTTAAATAAGTTTTCTAAGTATTTTAATTTCTTAATTAAACCCTACTAAGGTGTTTTGACCTTATGTTAGATTCAAAATAAATATCTCAAATAAAATAAATCCTACTTGAATTAATAATGAAGGTCTATTATATTTAATTGATAATGGACCCTAAAATAAAATGTTATTTTATTTTAAAGGAATTTCCAAGTATTCTTTATTTCCAAATAAAATCTACTGATTGGTTTTAAAAATGTTTAAATATCAAAGGAAGATTTTATTAAATAAACCAAACCTTATTTTATTAATAAACCATAGTCCATTTTATTTAATTAATAAATGGAATCTAAAAAGATTTAAAAATATTACTTTATTTTGAAATCTGGTTATGCTACTAAACAGAACCAAAAACTCATTACAAGTTTGAATTGTTTGAAGGGTTTGAATTGTTGATTAAATCATTTGTTTGAAAATCAAATCAGAAAATGGAAATAGAAAAGAATAAAACAAACAGGCAGAAAAAAAATATGGAAAAGGACAAACCTAGCCCAGGCAGCCCAACAAGCCCAGAAACGACCCAGCTCCCTCACCCCGAAAGAAAACGATTCGCACGCGTTATCAAACCCACTGAGAGAATGACTGGTGGACCCTCCCCTCCTTTCTTTTCCCTCTGACCAGCGGACCCCACTTTCCCAGCCGTCTCCTTCCTCGCGACGACCACGCCGGCCGTTTCTTCCGTTGATGTCGCGGCTTCAATTCGCCGTAATGCCACGCCTTAACCGCGCTGCGACCACGGCCTATTAATCGCCAGCGTTACCTCCTCCTTTCCCCTCACACGCCACTCCCTCTCTGCCCCGAGGCTGCTGCAATTTGAGCACGCGCCTCCGCAGCTCCGACCATCGTCCTCCCTCGATTCCGGTCGAGCCACACCTCTCCTGCCTCCACAAGCACACAAGCACACTCACCACTTCCTGGCGCATCTCCCAGTACCCTCTGTTCAACCGCGGGCGCCACAAAACCTCGACTTCGACAAGCTCCGACAGTGTCGCCGTCCGTTTCTACTCCGGCGACGACTTTCAGGTGAATCAGACCACCCCAACCCCTCTCGTTCACACACACAGCATCGCCTCGCTCTTGCGCATCTGAATGTGCTCCTGTTATGCTTTAGGGCGATCTGCAGTGACGACTACCACCACCAGCGTCTGGCTTAACTCCGACGAGCATTACTGGTATGCATCTGACCGCCCCGTACCTTCTCGTTCATGCACGTGACCTCTCCGTGACCTCCCGCACTTAACCATGCCCCTGTTTTGTCCTAGGACGACCTACAACATCGTCTTCGACCACGACTGAGACCACCCGACGCTGTCCTCCACTCCGGCGAGAAATCCTGCCAAGACCAGAGCACCCCTCGCCAGACCAACACCTCCTCGAGCACCACCGTGACCTCCTGAACCCGGTGAGCTTCTTCTCCTCCTCACTCGCTTCCTAGAACCACCGCGAACCCCTCGCCTGGCCGTGCGCCGCCGCTAGCCGCCGTCAGCGCCGCCCACTTTAGGTCAGAGTCGCCAGTACCGTTCGATCCAGATTTAACGGCCACGATTAGATCACTTATCGTCGAAGGGGTATGTCCTCTGGGCCACTCGATCTAACTAGATCTAACGTTCCACAGTCGCGATCCCAGCGAACCGGTATCGACCAGTAAGAACACGCCGCGTGTCCCCTGTGCTGTTTAAAACAGATTTGAAATCTGATTTAGTTGTGATTTTCAAATCCTTATAACTTTTGATCCACACGTCCAAATTTAGCAAATTTTATATCAATGGATTCAGGAGAGCAAGACCTAAACAATCATGGCCTTAGTTTGGAAAATAGTAACTGTTTGTTTACTTGTTCTTGCAAATTCTTTTGTGAGCTAGTTTAGAGTATAAAAAATTTTAAAATTGAAATTAGGGGTAAAACTTTTGCAAAATGGTTTTATGTGACCTTACTGACCCTAAGAACCAACCCATGGTGTTAAAAATGATTTTTGTGAAATTTAGGTTGAATTATTTAACTTAGCCATTTTCTAGCCAAATAAAACTATTGTTTTTGTTTATGAAAATGTTTTTGCAAGGAAAACTTTGTGAAAATATTTTGGACCAAACTTACTGACCCAAAACACCAAGCCTTGCCAAGGGCAACTCACTTGTTGAAAAATATAAAGTTTTACTTTGAAAAGAATAATTTTCACCACATAAAATGTTGAATGGATTTTAAAATAGATTTTGAGCAAAACCCTCTAACTAATGACTTTGCCATTTTGGTAAATGACCAATGTGGACCTTACAAAGTTTATAAGCCTAGTAGAGACCATCCTTGCAATAGAACCAACCTTTGCATACTTATGCATGACTTAGAATCCATTGCTTTGTGTGTGTGAAATATTGTTTGAATATTGGTTTGGAATGCTACTTGATACTATGCTTGTTTGAATGATTGTAGTGGAATTAGCAAAGTGTGAGACTAGCAAGATCAAGAAGTAAATCCTCATTCCCTACCAAAAAGGCAAGTTACACTATCATACAAAAGACCTACCATTTTCATTATACTTAGTGGATTTTGTAAACATGCATGAAAATGTTTTATACTTATGCTATGCTAATCCTAATAGGATTCCCTATACCCTCCTTAGTGAAAATATTGAAGTTGTACATGCTTAGCCATGCTATGTTTTGAAAAGAGATACATGTTGAGATTTTACAAAGGTTGAAAAAAAAAGACTTGTGTTTTACATAATAAAACAAGGACTCAATGAACCACCTAGGTGGTGGACACTTTATGTTTTGGAGAAGGTGGCAACAAAAGGGAACCATGTCTATGGCAATCACTTTGTGTTGTGCTCCAAATGAAAACCACCTAGGAAACTTAGAGATTGAACATGTTTCTCCAATTGTGGCTTTCGTGTACAACCACATGCTATTATGGCTCTGGCTTAGTCAATTACATTAGGAAGACCCTTACATTGTCTTTAGTTACCGGACATGGGGATCTGGAATGCTTCATGGGGGCTGAAGACAAGCTAGCAATGATGTATGGGAGGACCTTTTGGAAAGACTTCGTCACACTCTCAGTCTGCCAGTACTCCATCTTGGTGAGCACTAATCCAGTAGGCCACTGGTGGCAACAAGATGGGATTGTGTCATGTGGGTAAAGTGTACTCCTTCTGCAGAAGTTAATAAAATCTAAGTACTTAGCCGTGTCCCAGGTTATGGACAATACTGAGCAACTAAAGTTTGAACCATGGGAGATCTCGACATTCCAACTTCTAATATAAAAACTTGATGCACTTGGGGCTACCAAGGAATTCAAAGAGATTTTACTAAGCTTGTTGCACTTGGGGTTACCAAGGTGCTCAAGAGCATGATGTAGTTGGGGATTACCAAGGGACTCATGAGATTTTGATAAAAACTTGATGCACTTGGGGATTACCAAGTAGCTCAAGAGATTTTTGACAAGGACTTGGACACTTGTGTTTCTACCAAGGAGTTCAAGGAACTTGGAAAATGATTTGACAAAGGACCAAAACCATTTTAAAAAGATAGGATAAATGTTGCTTTATGCAAATAAGCTTTAAAACTCTACTTAGCCAAATATGCATGTATTGATAGGATCCACTCACATTTACATAAAAGTGAAGCTTGCCAATACAATTCAAAATGTATTGACCCCTTGTGGCTGTAACTTGTAATGTTGCAGGTTGATTGTTTTATTATATGAAGATTGTTTGATTGACTAGGACTACAAAGTCTACAACCAACATCTGCCTGTGGCACCTTGAAGATGAAGGACCCATGACTATATTTATTCCGCTGCAATGTAATGTAATAGCCAAATGAGCTATATATGATGTAATAAAATTATGTTATTCCTGGTTATAAAGTTATAATATGACCTTTGTATCCTGATATTACATCTTAACTGTGGATGCTAGCTATTGATCCAGGGACTAGCATTGTAAAACACAGGAGGCTCTATCTTATCTAAGATATGGGACCTCTACACAATTTAAGATAGGGACAGTGGGACATGCAAGGTATCAAGGATACCTTTTTGTACAAACAGGATTGACTTTGATTAAAGTTGTGAAAACCACAGAAATAATTTATTAGTAGAAAGGTTACCTCTGGGTAATTGATTTATTGGAATTAACTTAGACATTACTTAGGTTAACTAAAACTACTGCATGTTAGGAAAATCCTTCAAAAACCCTAGAAAATGTAGATCTAGGCACTTGGAGTTGTTTTACAATTTTAAAAGGATTTAAACCAAGTAGCTACTAGACAGATCTGGTGAAAAGGAAAATAAAAGGGAAGGCATGCTAAAAGTGGCAAGATCTGTGGTGTATTGGGCCGTGCAGGGAGGGATTTAACCAGCTCGGGGCTGTGCACGCACGCGAGACACGGTTTTAAACCGCTGATCAGTGGCCCTAGGTGGCCGAATAGGTATGGGGGAAGGGGATCCATTCGATTTATGAGGGATCAACGACGCGTGTTCATATCCTTCCTCGCGGCTGCACGCTGGAGAAGAAGCCCTAGCGTTTTCAAGCGAGGGTTGGTGGCACACCTAGGGACCTTACTGGCGGCGGAGAGACGGTGGAGGAGCGGCGAGACTCCACAGCGAGCAGAATGATGGGCGGGAGCGGATGTTTCTATCGCGGAGGAGGGTTCTCGCAATCACGCCGGCGTGCAGGCTTTGGAGGCTAGCTGGAGGCGCCTGGAGAAGCCGACCTGAGAAGAAACGTAGGTAGGGTTAGACACGGCTGGCAGAGGAGGTTGTTCCAGATCAAAAACAGGAGGAAAAGGTGGATATGGCGAGCATACCGTCCCTTTAATCCTCGCAGATGCCCAAGCTCGAAACTCCATGTCCCGAGCGGAGGAGAGCAGGGGAGAGGGTGTGGGACTGGGGGATGATAGATCATTGGTAGGGGAGCACGAGCAGGCCACATGCAGAAGGAGAGGTGCATGGTAGAGGGAACTATGCTAGGTTCTTTGCCATGGCCGAAGCTCCTTCATTTCTCTCTCTCGGGCAGGGCAGATCAAGGTAGAGGGAGGGGGAGCTCTAGGTGGTAAGTGAGGTGGGAAGGGAGCAAATGAGGTGAAGGGGGGAGAGAGTTGGTGTGCCTGTTTGCCTTATAAACCAAGGTTAAGTGTTCTATGTGAAGGGGTTCGTAGCATGGAAAACAAAAAAATTCTATCGCGTGAACACACACAAGACAAGATCTAATCTACTAGATTGGTGCAACGAGTTGATAGAGTACTTACCCTCAAAGATCCAAAGTGTTTAACGAGATTGGGTTCTCGTGGTTGATGTAGTCGTTCACTTGCCGATCTCAAGATTGTGAAGACGATCCTTCCAACGCCACGTTCTGGCGTGCTCCTGTAGTTGGTCACACGTTCGGTACTCGATGAATACCTTCCTCTCCCTTGTTCCAGCAGGAAGCGAAGGTTGTAGATCTCTCCTCGCGAGTCCAACAGCAGGACGGCGTGGTGTTGGAAGTAGAGGGGAAATCCCTCAGGGCTTCTCCTAAGCCGAAGCGGGTATGGTGCAGTAGATAGGTCCCTTGGCAACTAGGGTTTAGAGGCCAAGGGGTTGGATGTGGCCGACGGCTAGGGGGTGCTAAGCGGTGATGGTGCCCAGTACTTGTCACGAGACGCTTCGTTGGAAACCCCAAGAGCAAGGTATGATGAGCACAACAGCAAGTTTTCCCTTAGTAAGAAACCGAGGTTACCGAACCAGTAGGAGGAAGGAAACGTCTCAAAGGTGTTGCAAGCAATGTGGAAACCTGCACAACACAAACTCGAGACTTTGCCCCAACGAATCAGTGAGGTTGCCAAGCTCACCGGTTTGCTGTAACAAAGGATTAACTATATGTTGTGGAAGGTGATGGTGGTTTGCAGAAAGTAAACAGTAACAGTGGAAGATGTATCAATGGTAAAGATTGGACCGGGGTCCATAGTTTACTAGAGGTGCTCTCCTTAGATAAACAACATGGCATGAACGGTAAAAAAATTACAGCAGGGCAATTGACAGGAACTGAGCAAGGCATAACAGTGCAATACTAGACTAAAAGATCCTATGAGATTCGATTGGGCAATACAACAAGATACATATACTGCCATCCAACAACATCTATCACTAGAAGTACACCTTCAGGTTATCATCCGAAACCCCTCCAGTATTAAGTTGCAAGCAACAGACAACTGCTTTAAGCAAAGTGTGTAAGGTAAATAGTCCACTTGATCCATGAATAACATACCGTTGTTTTCTCCCTAGTGGCAACAACACATCTACAACCGAAGAAATTTCTGTCACTTCCCTTGGAAACTAGAGGCATGAACCCACTATCGAGCATAAATACCCCCTCTTGGAGTCACTAGAAACTACTCGGCCAAGATAGCTACTAACAACAGAGAGCATGTAAATCACAAACAACACAGACATGATAGAATCATATAGACAAAACCATTAATCAATCTAACATAGTAATCTCAATATCCATCGGATCCCCGCAAACACAACATTCATGATTACAAATAGATTAAATATTGATCATGAATGGAGCTTACAAGATCTATACATGAAAGCACAAGGAGGAGATACAACCATCTAGATACTACATGGACCCATAGTCCAAGGTGGAACTACTCACGCATCATACCGGAGAAGAAGGCCTCCAGGATGATCTCCCCTCCGGCAGGGTGCCAGGAAGAACTTCAGATCCCCCCGATCTAGTGACGATGGTGGCGGCGGCTACAGACGGTTTCGTGGAGTTTTGATCGGGTTCCTAGGGTTTTTGCATCGGGGGCTTCTTATAGGCGAAGATGCGAGGCAGGGGGTGCCTAGGGGGCCCACACCCTTCCCAGGCGCGGTCCAGGCTTGGCCGCGCCCAGGGGGTCTGGCCGCCCTGTGGTGCCTCTCCGTCTCTCCTCTGGACTTCGTGTTGCCCACAGTAAAATATTGACTTTAGCTTTTGTCCCGTCCAATTCCGAGAATATTGATTTACTGCCTTTCTGGAACCAAAAACATAAGAAAATAGGCAACTGCACTATGGCAACTTGTTAATAGGTTAGTTCCAGAAAACATATAAAAACACCTCAAATCATAGACAAAGCAAAGCAAAGTAGATACTAAACAAAAATGGAACATCAAATATTATAGATACGTTTCTGAAGTATCAAGCATCCCCAAGCTTAAATCATGCTCGTCCTCGAGTAGGTAAGTGATAAAAGAATAATTTTTTAGGTGACATGCACCTTCACAATAAAGATCAAACCATTTGCAAGCATTGAAAGCTTGGATAAAAGAACTCTAAACATGTGCATGAAAGATGGATTTCTAACAATAAGACAAAGTAACTATGCATGCAACACGAAAGCCTACAAACAAAGATCATGAATAACATGCATTGAAAAACGTTTGTTTGTTTCACATACAGAAAACATGACATAGTGGCACTCAGCTTGTCCCTCATAGAGTAGCAAATAGATGCATAGGACACATTCAAAGTTCATAAGAGTGACTAGATACAAATAGCACAAGAACAAACAATATCACAATATGCATCAATAAATAAGCTTTGGGACACTACACATAGAACTAAGAATGCAACTATGCTCTCTTAATGGTGCCTAAAGGTAGAAGGTGGAGTCTCAACATAATAGTGGAAGAAATGCCTTCATAAAGGGAAGCAGGGATTTCAAGTTTCAAAAAGAGCTTCCAAAAATTATGGTACTTGTTAGCTTCCAGCCCTCATTGCCCCTATCATAAGCATCTTGAAGTGATTAAGGTTAAAGTGAACAAACTATGGAGTATATGCTTGATAAAGTATAAGCTGGCAACCTCATGTCCCTTGAATATGAGGGCCACACCTCATGCTACTCAACTTCAGTCACCTGTAAGTTCTTGTCATTGTAAGTACATGCGTATCATAGAGAACTTCCAACGGGGTACCCCTTGCACATTGTACAGGATCTATCCCATAACCAAAATGAGAAGTCAAGTAGACAATGAGCATCTCAACGATCTTTTTATTTACTATGTGCATAGCTTGTTATTGAGGATGCTTTATAGATAGCTCACTATGGTGATGCTGCAAGTTTCCACCATGATTAGGCATGGCTTAGGCTAGAGGCCGAGGCGTTTCTCTAACACAAAATACATAACTCCATGGACTTACAAGCTCCCTCTTTATTTCACACCGGTGACATCCATAGACAAAAGATCATGATATCAACTGAGTACAAAGTACAAGTGCAATGTTGAAAACGTTCCCCATGACAACATGGTTCTGCTAATTCCAACGTATAAGTGCAAGCATATACAACATAGACAACACAATGGTTCAAGTTTATTAGGGGCAAAGAATATAAAGTGTGCCATCAAGTTCATGAGGGCTTTAATCACTAAGTTTTCTCATAAAAAATAGTTTTTAATTGGAAGATAGCTGAAAACAAGAATATACTTGGAATGGTGTAACACACCATGCATAGGAGTTTATAGTGGACACTTTGGAATAACTTGGTTTCTTGGGAGTTGGAAGCATGAGTAGAGCTTACTCATACAAGTGTAGGCTAGCAAAAGACTGGGAGCAACCAACTAAGAGAGCAATAGTGGCCATAATCATGCAGAGCGACAAAACATTACTAATCAAAGCATAGAGTGGTACTACAAGTCAAGGACTAAATAATCATTGCAGCTATGGTGACGTGTTCATAGTCATAACATGGTGTGAGCATGTGCCAAGTCAACCCAAACAAAACATCAAAGGTGAATACCACAATGCTATGCTTTTGTATGCTAAAACATCGCATAATTTCTTCAAGGCACACTAAGCAATCCCAATTGTTTGGAACAATACATGCTAAGCAATAATCACTAAGCATAAGGTCAAAACAACACCTATCATGTCATGCTAAAGTCTAAGTCACAGTCAATAAAAGCTCCTCTTGCACTTCCAAGCAAGAACTTTCTACTCCTTCCCAACACCAATCGACTTATTTGAAATAACACAGCGAGAACGGGGGTCCAAACTACTTTATTCAAGAAAACTAAACAAACTAAGCAAAGCACACAAAAACTAAGACGCTCCAAGAACAACACAACTGTGCATGAAACAATAAAAACGAAGTGTCTAGACGACCTGAGCTTTTTATTGATGAAGAAGGGGATTCCTTGGGCATCCCCAAGCTTTGACTGTACCTCTTCGATATTTCTTGGGGTGACACCATGGTGGCATCCCCATGCTTGAGATTTTGTCCATTCTTCATCTCATTACATCACTCTCTCTCTACACCTGAAATTTTTCCTTCATACAAAACTTCACACAATCTTCATTAGCAACATTAGTGTATTCAAAAGATAATATACTCTTGGTTTTAGATTTAGAAAAGCAAAACTTTCACTAAAAATACAAGCTACTGAAGAAACTTCCTTTAAAAATCTCAATTCCCCAAAAGAGAACTCAAAAAGAAATCGATAAGAAGCAAATGCAAATAATGGCAGAAATCTGTCGAAACAGACCAGCAGGTAGAAACCGATTTTTTAGAAAATCTTCTGTTGCTCAAATAAAAAAGTGTTGAACTAAATAAAGTTAACTAACATACTAGGGGATTTATTCGTAAAATATAAGCTCAATCCGAGTTACAGAGGGACTCCTCACGAACGTTTATGGTGGAGGACAGAAATCTGTTTCGGGACAGCAACTCCCCAAATCTTACTTCCCTCTCATTAGAGGTCATTCTTGGCACAACAAGCAAACAAAAAGGATAAGGAGAGGTAACTACTGAATTAATAACTTCCAAGACTCAACAAAACTCTTGGGTTATCTCCCAACAAGTATTTTTCTTTAACGCCTTTAAGTTAGGCACAAGAAGCAAGAAGAATCAAGTATTTTCAAATGAGGAAGCATTAACATCAAACCTTGCTTCCAAAGGAGGAGCAAAAATCATATTCTCTATCCTCATAGGGAAGTGTTCAATACCTTTCTTGAAAGGAAAATGATATTTAATGGTGCCTTCTTTCATATCAATGATGGCACCAACAGTTCTAAGAAAAGGTGTTCCCAAAGTAATAGGACAAGAAGCATTGTATTCAACATCCAAAACATAAAAATCCATAGGGACATAAGCATTGTTAACCATAATGAGAACATAATTAGTACTCCCCATGAGTTTCTTCTTAGCATTATCATTAAGTGGGACATCCAAATAACAATCTTCCAAAGGTGGCAAATCAAGCATTTCATAAATCTTCCTAGGCATAATAGAGACACTAGAACCAAGATCACATGAATCTTTGAGATCAAAGTCATTCACTTGCATATTAATAATGGGTTACCAACTATCTTCTACTTTCCTAGGAATAGGATATTTGTGTTTTAACTTCTCTTCCTTAATCTTAACAAGAGCATCTGTAATGTGTTTGGTGAAAGCAACATGCATATCACTAGCATCAGGACTTCTAGTAAGCTTTTGCAAGAACATAATCACTTCAGAAATATTGCAACCATCTATATCAAAATCAAACTTAGTATCACTAGTAGTAGACTCATTGCGCTTAGGCATTGTAGGAGGAGGAATATGGACTTCTTGTGGTTTAGTGGTGATAGTGCACACACTATTGTTTCTATCAATTTCAGCTTCCCTTTCCCACCTAGCATGAAGTTGAGCTAACAGTCTAAAATTTTCATCAATAGTAACTTGTATGGCCTGAGTAGCAACAAAGTTACTTTCCATGGTTTCAGGTTTAGCAGCCATTTTATTAATCAAGGAGGATTGTGCTTCAGATAAAGAGGATATATTTTTCTCAACATTCAAAAGCTTTTCCTCTATACCCTTGTTGAAAGTGGTTTGTTTACTAATAAAGTCATTGAGGATGATTTCAAGTTCAGAGGGGGCACTTCTAGCATTGTTGTAAGAGTTTCCATAGGAATTGCCATTATTAGGAGGATAAGGCCTATAGTTGTTACCACCAAAATTACTCCTATAAGCATTGTTGTTGAAATTGTTGTTTCTAATGAAGTTTACATCAACTTGCTCTTCTTGAGCAACCAAACAGGCTAAGGGAACATGATTAGGATCTAAAGGAGATTTCCCATTAATAAGCATAGCCATAATAACATCAATCTTATCACTCAAAGATGAGGTTTCTTCAACATAATTTACCTTCTTACCACGTGGAGATCTTTTAGTATGCCATTCAGAGTAGTTAACCATCATATTATCAAGGAGTCTTGTTGCAGCACCCAAAGTGATGCCCATAAAGGTACCTCCAGCAGCTGAATCCAACAAGTTTCTTGAAGAGAAGTTCAAACCTGCATAAAAAGTCTGGATAATCATCCAGGCAGTGAGTCCATGAGTGGGACAATTCTTAACCAAAGATTCCATTCTTTCCCAAGCTTGAGCAACATATTCATTATCAAGTTGTTTAAATTTCATAATATCACTTCTCATAGATATAATCTTAGCAGGAGGGTAGTACTTTCCAATAAAAGCTTCTTTGCACTTAGTCCAAGAATCAATACTATTTCTAGGAAAGGATAGCAACCATTCTTTAGCTTTTCCTCTCAAGGAGAAAGGAAATAGCTTGAGCTTAATAATATCTCCATCTACATCCTTATACTTTTTCATCTCACAAAGTTCAACAAAGCTATTAAGATGGGCAGCATCATCATCAGAACTAGCACCAGAAAATTTCTCTCTCATCACAAGATTCAACAAAGCAGGCTAGTGTGCCATACTTTTGAAAACAAGAGGCAAACAAAACCAAGAAAAATAAACTAAGCAAAAGAAACTAAGCAAACTAAAAAAAAAGTAAAGAGAAAGGAAGTGGAGGACTCCCCTTGTGAAGACGTCCTTAGCCTCCCCGGCAACGGTGCCAGAAAAGGCTCGCTTCGTTGGAAACCCGAAGATCAAGGTATGATGATCACAGCAGCAAGTTTTCCCTTAGTAAGAAACCAAGGTTATCGAACTAGTGGGAGGAAGGAAACATCTCAAAGGTGTTGCAAGCAACGTGGAAACCTGCACAACACAAACTCAAGACTTTGCCCCAAAGAATCAGTGAGGTTGTCAAGCTCACCGGTTTGCTGTAACAAAGGATTAACTGTATGGTGTGGAAGGTGATGGTGGTTTGCAGCAAGTAAACAATAACAGCGGAAGATGTATCAATGGTAAAGATTGGACCGGGGTCCATAGTTTACTAGAGGTGCTCTCCTTAGATAAACAACATGACATGAACGGTAAAAAAATTACAGCAGGGCAATTGACAGAAATTGAGCAAGGCATAACAATGCAATACTAGACTAAAAGATCCTATGAGATTCGATTGGGCAATACAACAAGATGCATAGACCGCCATCCAACTGCATCTATGACTAGAAGTCCACCTTCAGGTTATCATCTGAACCCCCTCTAGTATTAAGTTGCAACCAATAGATAACTTCTTTAAGCAAAGTGTGTTAGGTAAACAGTCCACTTGATCCATGGATAAGAGACCGTTGTTTTCTCCCTAGTGGTAACGACACATCTACAACCGAAGAGATTTATGTCACTTCCCTTGGAAACTAGAGGCATGAACCCACTATCGAGCATAAATATCCCCTCTTGGAGTCACTAGCAACTACTTGGCCAAGATAGCTACTAACAACAGAGAGCATGCAAGATCACAAACAACACAGACATGATAGAATCATATAGACAAAACCATTAATCAAGCTGACATAGTAATCTCAATATCCATCGGATCCCTGCAAACACAACATGCATGATTACAAATAGATTAGATCTTGATCATGAACGGAGCTCACAAAATCTATACATGAAAGCACAAGGAGGAGATACAACCATCTATCTACTACATGGACCCATAGTCCAAGGTAGAACTACTCATGCATCATACCGGAGAAGAAGGTCTCCGGGATGATCTCCCCTCCGGTAGGGTGCCAGGAAGAACTTCAGATCCCCCCGATCTAGGGACAATGGTGGCGGCGGCTATACACGGTTTCGTGGAGTTTTGATCGGGTTCCTAGGGTTTCTGCATCGAGGGCTTCTTATAGGCGAAGAGGCAAGGCAGGGGGTGCCCAGGGGGCCCACACCCTCCTCGGGCGTGGGCCAGGCTTGGCCGCCTTGTGGCGCCTCTCCGTCTCTCCTCTGGACTTCGTGTTGCCCACGGTAAAATATTAACTTTGGGTTTTGTCCCGTCCAATTCTGAGAATATTGATTTTCTGCCTTTCTGGAACCAAAAACAGAAGAAAATAGACAACTAGCACTATGGCAACTTGTTAATAGGTTAGTTCCACAAAACATATAAAAATACCTCAAAGTATAGACAAAGCAAAGAAAAGTGGATACTAAACAATCATGGAACATCAAAAATTATAGATACGTTTCCGACGTATCAGGCGGCGGTGACTTTAGAGGAGATCTAGATCGACGACGGCTTGAGAGGGGGCTGCAGCCAATCTAGGGTTTGGATTGTAGGGCAAGGGGTGCCCCTCCCCTCCTTTTATGGGAGGAAGAGGCGACAAGGGAGAGAGGGGTCCTCCCCCAACTCCTCTTCCAAGGCAGGCGGCAAGGGGAGGGAGGAAACCTTCCCTAAGTGGGTTTCCTCTCCTCCCTCTACTAGGCAACCATGTTGGGATTTGACTTTTCAAACTGGTGTTTGACTTTTCAAACTAGAGTTTGATTTCTATCTTCCCATTGCCCAACCAAGTGACCTAGGACATGATGCAACCATTCCACTTTGGTATGACACATCCATGTACCCTTCCCACTCCGGAGTGGTGGACCTTCTAGACCCTTCGAGAATATTCCGGTGAAAACACAAAACATTTCCGAACTCCAGAATTGGACTTTCCTTATATGAATCTTATTTTTCGAACCATTCCGGATCTCCTCGTGATGTTCTGGATTCAATCCGAGACTCCGAAAAACAATTGGTCTCCAACTCATTAGCATATCTACTAAACAACATCGAATCCTTAAGTGTGTCTCCCTAAGGTTCGTGAATTATGCAGACATGATCGAGACTCTTCTCCGTCAATAACCAATAGAGGAATCTGGAAATTCATATGGCTCCCACATATTTCTACGATTACTTCGTGATCGAATGAACCATTTACATATGATACCAATTTCCCTTTGTCTCGCGATACTTTACTTATCCAAGGTTTGATCGTCGGTATCTCTACATACCTAGTTCAACCTCGTTACCGATAAGTACTCTTTACTTGTTCCTGTGATATGTGATTCCTTGTAAGCCAGTCACATGCTTGCAAGCCAATTGGATGACATTCCACCGAGAGGACCCAGAGTATATCTATCTGTCATATGGATGGACAAATCCCACTCTTGATCCATGTGCCTCAACTCATACTTTTAGTATACTCAATGCCACCTTTATAACCACCCAGTTACGAAGTGGTGTTTGATGTCATCAAAGCATCCATCCGGTGATGGTGATTAACATGATGTCATGGTCGAAGGATTTTGGTTTCTATGTATTAGAAAGCTTATAGCAAGTGAACTATTTGAATGACTTGATCGTATGCTACGCTTAAATATAGGAGTGTGTCCATCACATCTTTCTTATAATGATATGACATTGTTATTAATAACATCAAATGTTCATTATCAGGAAACCATGATCATCAATTAATCAACAAGCTAGTTTAACAAGAGGCTTTACTATGGACTCTTTTATGTTTACAAAACACACAAGTATTAATGTTTCCAGTTAATACAATTATAGCATGGGATGTAAACATTTATCATAAACATAAAGTGAAGGGTTTCGCGGCATAGTAAATCAAAATTTTCTACGGATGCGAACAGAGGGAAGCCAAGATCTAATCTAGGAGATGCAATCAACGAGAGAGATTGGATTATATCTTCATACCCTTGAAGATTCGCACAGCGGAACGTTCGTCGGAACGTCGGTGATGTAGTCGTACTCGCTTCTCCTCCTCGCGATCCAATCCGATCTAGCACCACAAGTGGCGGTGCCTCCGTGAGATGCACACGTGCAGCACCTCGACATCTCCTCCTTCCTCGGACCAGCAAGTATGGTGGAGAGATAGATTGGATCTACAACACGACGGCGTGGTGTATATGGTGGAGAATTTCTGCAGCAGGGCTTCGCCTACAAACAGTCGGGAGGGAGAGAGGAAGGTAGCAAGGCAACTAGGGTTGGAGGCAAGTTGTAGGGGGGAGGGGACGCACCAGCCCTCTATTTATAGAGGGGGGGGGGGCGGCCAGCCCTTGCCCCTCCTCCAAGCCTTGGGCCGGCGGCCAAGGGAGGGAGGAGTGGGGGGCAAGGACTCTCCCCTCTTCTAGAAACCCTATCTCTAGTTTAAACGATTTAAACTCTATAGGATCGGCTGGGCCCTATGGGGCCTTGTGCCCCTGGCCCAATGCAGCCAGGACACTCCCTCATAGGCCCATGCCCCCTCCCGGAAGGTGGAGCCACGTTGGTCCCCTTCCGGAAGGTTCTAGAAGCTTCCGGTACAATACTGATTAACCCGGAACAATTCCGAACTCCAAAAACTGCATTGCCTTATATGAATCTCATTCTCCGGACCATTCCGGAACCTCTCGTGATATCCCGGATCCCATCCGAGACTCCGAACAAAAATTCATAAACCAATTATCCAATCTATCCTAGCGTCGAGATACGTTAAGTGTGTGACCCTGCGGGTTCGAGAATATGCAGACATGATCTTCTATCAATAATCAACAACGGGGTCTGGGCACCCATATTGACTCCCACACATTCATCGATGATCATATCGGATGAACCACGATGTCAGGATTCAAACAATCCCACATATATATTCCCTTCGTCTCGCGATATTTTACTTGCCCGAGATTCGATCGTCGGTACCGTCATACCTAGTTCAATCTCGTTCACAGCAAGTACTTTACTCGTTCCGTAATCCGATATCACTTTGTGATTAACTCCTTAACCACATGCTTGCAAGCGGTGTTGATATCGATTACCGAGTGGGACCGAATTATATCTCTCCGACTTGGGAGGGACAAATTCCATCTCGATACATACAACCCAACAGATACTTTCCGATCACCTGAGAGACACCTTTATGATCACCCTCTCATAGGATGACGTTTGATGACCTCAAAGCTTTCTTCCGATACCAGGGAGTTGTATTATCTCATGGTCTAAGGAATACAATATTTGACATAGGAAAAGCTTCGCAAAGATGAACACGATGATACGATCTAATTGCTTCGCTTAGTTTGGGTCTGTCCATCATATTATTCTCCAATGTTATGATCTCATTATCAATTGACAACTCATGTCTATGGTTAGGAAACCTTAACCATCATTGATCAATGGGCTAGTCCATAGAGGCGTACTAGGGACACGGTGTTGTTCACAAACCACACAAGTATTAAAGTTTCCGCTTAATACAATTCTAGCATGGAATATAAACTTTATCATGAACAAGAATTATAATAATAACATCTTTATTATTGCCTCTAGGGCATAATTCCAACATAAAGATATGATAATAACCACTATATTATTGCCTCTTGGGAATATCTCCAACAATATGGTGGTCATGGCTCATGGAGGAGCTAGGGCGGGTCCAGGGGCTTCCCATTGGGTGTCATGGGCGGCAGAGAGAGGTGTGAGTGGGCCCTAGAGGGCCAGAGGGGTGGCTACAGTACTTGGGGTGGAGATATTTGCTAGGCAAGTGTTTGTGGCCTCGCATCACTCTTCTCCTCTCTCCAAAATCTATATGACAAGGGTGAACAGTACCAAGCTACATTGTATCTCGACCAGAAGAGTGAGGTGTGTTGTACAAGTTTGCTGGGCAAATTCTTGTGATGATGTGGTGGGTTTTAGGTTAAGGTTTGATTGATTTTGCAAACTTGATAAAATTGGGGCTTGTGAAGGGGGTTTAATAGTTTGTTGGGCTTGTGAAGGGGGTTCAAAATGTGG
Source organism: Avena atlantica (assembly GCA_910589765.1). Taxonomy (NCBI): domain Eukaryota; kingdom Viridiplantae; phylum Streptophyta; class Magnoliopsida; order Poales; family Poaceae; genus Avena; species Avena atlantica. The sequence continues at coordinate 282,513,990 of OU342736.1, read as the reverse complement.
GGAGATGGGGCTGGTGTGTAGATAAGGCCAATAGATAGCTCTAAGAATTGTTTGGGATTTTTCCACGGGTTATAAGTCCATTTAAACTCATTTATTGCAAAAGTGCAAAATGTTTTCTGGAAGCTCATGTGATGTTTTTACATTAGGACAGGTGGGTTTTTGGTGAGATGGTCCCAAATACCATATAACATATTGGAGAATTTTCTTGGAATTTATTTGACTAGAAAAGTATTTATAAGTTATTATTTCTTGTTTCTGCCATAGAAAAAGGGCAAAAAGAAATAATAAAGCATCTCAAAAATATTTATTTTTGAAGTGTTAGGATAGGATAGGATATATAGGCATCAAATGTGTCTTGGATTGGCCAAGTGATTTGGAGAAAAACAAACTTGACTTTATAGAGAAGGTTTTGAGGATTTTGTAAATGGGGGTATTAAAATGGTTTTAGGATCCAAATAATGATGGAAATTATTTGGCAAGGAATTATATCCAAGGTAGATGATGTCAACTTGAAGAATCTATCATTAGCAACCTTGGGTATTGCAAGACAAGATGGATTTTGAAAGAAGGCAAGGATTTGAGGATCTAGAGAATTGATATTTTTATACCTTCTAAACATTGTTGGATTATGGAGCTTAGAGCTCACCTTGATACATGGGATAGGTGGATAGTTAGACCAGGTTATATAGATGATCATGGCAGCAAGAGTTTGGCTTGTATGTATGGGAGGTGATCTAGGAGTGATGGCAAACTTTGTTGAAAACAAGGCTGCCATAACAGATGAGTCATGATGCCTCGTAAACCATGTGGGTTTAGGAAGCACAATGATACAATAGAAACAAGTGAAGAGGTGATTGATAGACCATGGTTAGTAGGTCATAACCATGCAGAGAGTTGTTCAAGGGGAGGTAGCATAAGGATGTGAGCTCCTGCTAAAGTAGGAAAGATGATACGGTTTGGACTGGTATGCAAGAGGGAAACATTTGGAGAGAAAGGCAGGTTACATCCTCATCATCAAATGGTTGATATGTAAGTATATGTTGAGTAGAGGGGATCCATGCTTGTATTGGGTCTTCGGTGAGTTGGATGCTAATACAAGGGATTAGCTGAAGATTGATCTGGTTAAGTAGATTATAGGGTCACTTGAATGACTTAGGATAGATCCATCTTGGTTTGAGATAGGTGGTAACCAGCTATTGGTTTGATCCTAGAGGATGAGCTCCTATATTGGGTCATGCTACTTACTAAGAAGACAATCATCACACATAGCAGATCATCAAACAACATATCAAGGCAACTCATCTTGCTAAACAACCAAATACTACTGAGTTTACCATCAAGCCTAACTTGAGGTAAGCATGGGTGTTTTGAAGTGGTTGATATTTGAAGTAAGATGAGTTCCTCTTGGTATTTCTACCACTATTGGAAATTAAAGGTTTTAGTAAAGGTTTTGGAAAACAAAGAGATAAGAATAATTGAAAGTTTTGTCTTGAAAACATAAGGAGATTATATGCAGGTATCCATAGTTTTGTTAAATAGAAACCAATAAAACATTTTGTTGGGGCAAAGTCATCTTGGCTCAAGTTTGGAAATGCCAGAACATTTGTGAATATGAAGGATGAGCCAATACATCTCTTTTGTAAAACAGTTTTTGTCACCTAGCGTTGGGGTAGGGAGTATATCATCTAATACATAATCAGTGGCATAAGCACAAGCAGCAATCAACAAACATTGTAGCACTTAACAAGAAAAAGTTTTTTCTTCCCCTGATTTTTGCCTTTTTGACAAGAAATCAGGGTTGCTTCAATTGGGATGTTACATAGACGTCGTCAGTGAAGAAGTTGTCATACTGTCCAGACTTCAGCCTCCTTAGCACCTAACGAGTCTTGGTGTCCTTGGACTTGTTGTCGTTGCAGACATCTCTGCTATCCACCTATCAAAAAAACAGTTGAGTGCAATAAGGACATGATTGAGATACCTTGATTATTGGGATTGATTACTTATATAAATTAACCAATTTAGATCCCCTGATTATTCCCCAATCCCCAAATCTCAAACCAAATCGAATACTGATCCCAACTACAGATCGACGCTAGTACTAAATAGGGGCATTCATCGAAATACGAGATCTAACACAATAGGATTAGCTACTATAAAAATACCTAGCATCCAACGATTGAAAATACGAATAGCCGAACCCTAATAACACAGGATCTAGCATCCAACGATGGGAATGGGGGAAGAACAAAGGAAGGGAGAAAACCCTAGTTATATCCAACCATGGGTCGGTGATGCTGGTGTCGTAGGGTTCTCCATCCTGATGTAATCCTCCTCCTCGTATTGGTCCCAGCCATGCAGGATCTGCTCGAGACCGGCGAGGGCCGCCTCGCCGGCGGCTATGGCAGAAGTGGGGACGGAGGTTGCCTTTGATGCCTCCACGAGGGCCTGCATGGGGACGGGGGCCTCCTAGCTGACGGCCTTGGAGGCGACGATGGCCACCGCGCCGGTCTTCTCCATCGCCGGCATGGTTGTAGTTTTCTTGGGGTTTTGCAGAAGGTGATGGGATAGTGGATATGGTTGCGTGAGTGAGTGAGCGAGTGAGTGATGAGTGAGAGTGAGGATACTTGTCTATAAAGGTGAATGGAGGAGACATTTCGTTGCACCACCGTGCACCACGTAAACATGTACTTACTGCACCGTGCACGGCCACACGCATCCGCTACCGCCTCGTGCACCACGACACACGTACCATGCGTCACATTTTTTCCCTCGTATCTAACCCTGGCCACTTAGTTGTGCTTAGTTATACCCTCGAGTGTAACACTGCCAGTTTGATTGTACTTAGTTTTGTCCTCCAGTACTAACACTGCCGTGTGCAATATACTCACTTTTATCCTCCGTTGGCTGGTCAATAGAGAGTCAACAAATGCGTTTTAGCTAGCTAATTGAGTCATTTTATGCACAATAAATTCAAAAAGAACAAAACATAGTGGCATCTACCTAGAGAGTCTTATTATGTGACCTGCCAACATAAGAAATGTATATAAATTAATTTTTAACCAAAATCACCACCTCAAATCACCTACTATCTATGAAGGTTCATGGCTTTCTACTCAAGCCTCTTCCCAAAACATCCCTCCCCCAAAACATAGTTTGTCTGAATGAGGCAATAGTTGTTAAACTGATGTATATTTGAATTGCAAATAGTTTGATGTATGCCAAGATATATTTTATTGTATAAAAGAATCATTTTCTATTTTTTAAATCTCTTTTTGCTTTCTATTTGAATCCCTTTGTCAGTTTTTCCTTGGTTTTTAAGTTCTACTCAGTTTTCCTCTCTCTCTTAGTCAGAAACTCTCACACATGTGCTCATCTTGGCTGCTACGCTCTGATTGGTCGATGCAGTTGTCACGTGGATCGTGCCCACCAAGTGTTGATCCTCTGTGATCTAGCGGACAGGATAACCCCTATATCTGTCGGGGCACCCCTATATCCATGCAAAATAACGAGTTTGCCACTGGTACTTTAACTCCATAAATAAATGATTTTGAATATAATTTGAAAGGAAATTATTCAAAGGTGTATAATTTTCGTCTATGCAAGTTTATGCATTATATTTCACTCCATGAAAATGATAAATGATCAGGATTTTATGAGCACAACATTATCATGTCCTAAGTGCTATTTCAAATAGTTCAAAGATGTATAATTTTTTCCATATGCAAGTTTATGCATTACATTCTATGAAAATGATAATCTCTCAAGATTTTCTTAGCACAACATTATCATGTCCTAAGTGAAATTTTGTATATGCAAGTTTATGCATTACATTCCACTCTATGAAAATGGGGAGAAAATGATAATCTCTCAAAATTTTATTAGCACATCATTGTCACATATTAAGTGCGATTTCATAGTGTTCAAAGGTTTATAATTTTAATATACGCAAGTTTATGCATTATATTTCACTCCGTGAAAATTATAAATGATCAGGATTTTATTAGCACAACATTATCATGTGCTAAGTGCGATTTCAAAGAGTTCAAAGGTGTATAATTTTCATATATGCACGAGGCATAAATATTTTAGTTTAGGGATCACTTTTCACGCTCTAAAATGGTAAACTCTCAAGATTTTGTTATGACAACATTATCGTGTCCAAATTTTAATTTGAAAGTGTTCAAGAGTTGTGTCAATTATAAACAATCTTTTATATTAAGAGTTGTATATTTTTTTCAATTTGAAAGTGTTCAAGAGTTGTGTCAATTATAAACACTCTTTTACATTAAGAGTTGTATAATTTTTTCAATTTGAAAGTGTTCAAGAGTTGTGCCAATTATAAACACTCTTCTACATTAAGAGTTGTATACTTTTTTAATGTGAAAGTGTTCAAGAGTTGTGTCAATTATAAACACCCTTTTACATTAAGAGTTGTATAATTTTTTTAATTTGAAAGTGTTCAAGAGTTGTGTCAATTATAAACACTCTTTTACATTAAGAGATGTATAATTTCTTTAATTTGAAAGTGTTCAAGAGTTGTGTCAATTATAAACAATGTTTTACATTAAGAGTTGTATAATTTTTTTTAGTTTGAAAGTGTTCAAAAGTTGTGTCGTTTTATTATTTCTTATACATCCATCTCCCTAAACCTCAAAGTTTGACTTTCACCTCATAGATTTACTTGATTGGAGACGAGATATTACCTCGATAAACCAATTAAATCATCAGAACGGCTCGTCGGCCACATTCTCCATAGCAAGCGCCCCTGTCTAATTGGAACATTTTGGTGCAAGATCTAACCTTCCCTTCGCACGGTTGCCATTGTCATCCTTCATACAGGTCAATGGGACGACACCATACTGAGGACAGGACGAACGGGAGGCCGAACTGAAGCTCGACAAAGGGCCACCATCGCTGGAGAAGGGCCGCCGTCGCCGGAGAATAAGACATGGGTGGCAACGGCATGGGCGCGGGGTTGGATCACGTGGATAAGTTGTGGGTACGATGTTCACGTGGATAAGTTGCGGGTTCCATGCTGATTTGGATAATTGGAGATAGGTGTCCACTACGGGAACCAACTTAACATGGCCTCACTTGTCAGCATGTAATGGCAAGGGTCCACTACGGGACCTGACAGACTGTGGCCCCACTTGTTAGCACGTAATGGCGAGTGTCCACTACGGGACTCGACTGAATGCGGCCCCACTTGTTAGCATGTAACAGCAAGGCTAACGGACATCGAGCTTTAGACTATGTGAGAGTTTCGTAGAAGAAGATGGTGAAAAGTGAGGAAAAGTTAAGTAGCTGGGGAAAGTGAGTACAACTAAGGAACCAAGGGCACGAAAATAGAAATCCGAAAAAAAATAGGATAGATAAGGTTTGGGGCATCCACTTGTTTTTTTCCTCCAAATACTTTTTGTCACAACATGTATTTTACATCATATATTAGAGATGCTCTAAGAAGATCTATAGCAGTATCCTTATAATAAGTAAAATGATACAGTGCCCTTAGGGGATAACGCCTCGCGATCCTCGGGGTCATTGCCTCGCACGTGCGGTCACACCTTGGTGGGTGGAACCCAGCCCGTCTCTCCCTTATATCTTTCTTCACTGTTCCCAAATCAGCGAGCTAAGTCGCCGCGCGCCGCTCGCATCCAGCCGCGCGCCGCCCATAGCCCAACCACTCATCGCTCGTAGCTCCTCGCGCCTGCTCCTCGCCATGCGCTGCCCACAACTTCTCGCACCAGATCCTCGCTGCACGCCACCATGGCTACTGCCGGCATGCCCCTGTGGGGGATTCCGCCACCGCATACCATGGCTACTGCCACCGTGCCCCGATCACGCCGCCGCCGTGCCTCGTTGTGGTTGTCGGCGTGGCATTGGCTGGAATACTTCTCCCACCTCACACCGCCTTTCGGCCAGTCGGCGCGTCTACCCAACACATGAGGATTGCTACATGGGGTCATCAGCAGTGATACGTGTGGATTTCGGAGGTGCTAAAAGTGGCGTCATGTTTTTCTATATGTGGCTGACGGTGGTGCTATCTTAGTAGTAAAGTTTTGCTATGAGATCTCCGGCGAGGTCTCCGGTGAAGTTGGATTTGCTACAGTAGGACATTTTTTTTGCTACAACTGTTTAGTGGTTTTGCTACAATGGCGCAAAGTTTATGCTACAAGGTCTCTGGGAGGTCTCCCAGCTAAAGTCTCCGGGGAGTCTTTGGCAAGATCTGGTTGCTATATTAGCCCAAATTTTTTGCTATAATCTTTTTGTCATTTTGCTACACTAGCACAAAGTTTTTTCTATAAGGTCCAGCAAGGTCGGGTTTGCTACATTAGCACAATTATTTTGCTACATGGTCGCCGATGAGGTCTTCGGCGAAATCTCTGGCGAGGTCCAGTCTGTTTTTTTCTATTTTTGTGTCGAACCGTTTTCTGCTGCATGTAGAAAAAGCGGGACTATTTGTAGCAAAAGCGGGTAAGTTTGTAGCAAAAGTGGGATTTAGGGGCTTTTTAGGGACACATGTCAGCAGGGCTTGGGGTATTTTGGTAAATTATCCCCCGAGGGACGCGTAGTACGACCCTTATAATAACCGCTCGTTTGTGGGTTCGATCATAAAAAGGGCTAGAACAACGACTATTAAAACTATTTAAGAGGGGGTGGCGAAGGAGCTCCCTAATCTATACATTCGAGGGTTGCGACACCGCACTAAGAGTGCCTCGTTTTCGCTAGATTGGTTGGCGGAAGTGAAACTTTAGCTATCAGTCCCGCTTCCATTATGTCGCCGTCCAGATCTCCATCACCCGTGCCACGTCCTCTCGCATGCCGAACCGAGAGTGCCCCGTATTCGCTTTACCAATTCATGTCTGGCCTCGATAGTACACGCCACACACCTATAGATCACTCCAAACTCATTGGGATGTGATCAAAGTGACTTGTAGCTGTTGGAATGGAGCTATGGATAAACTGAGGAATTACCCTCCAAGTGGTACAAACATTGTCGATTATCAAACGTTTTGGCAGTTAATTAAGGGTGATCTAATAAACATGTTTAACAAATTCTAACCGAGGGAATTACCATTATTTTACCTTAATTATGAAACCATTATATTATTACCAAAGAAAGAGAATGTGGTTCAAAGTGAATAGTATAAACCGATATGTTTATATGTTTGTTAGATGTGAGCTTCAAAATTTTCATCAAAGTGGGAACTAACCGAGTCACAAAGGTGGCACAAGTAGTTATCAGACCTACGCAGACGGCTTTTATGTCAGGCAGACATATTTTAGAAGGTAAGTTAATACTGCATGAGACTATCCATGATCTTCATAGGAAGAAAAATGGATGGTGTGTTACTTAAAATTGATTTTGAAAAGGCTTATGATAAGGTGAAATGGCCTTTCTTACAGCAATTTCTTCGAATGAAGGGTTTTGACCCCAAATGGTGCCTATTGATTGAAAATTTTGCTGTAGAGGTAGTGTGGCTGTAAAATTAAATGATGATATAGGACATTACTTTAAGACTCGCAAGGGTTTAAGGCAGGGGGTCCATTATCACCTATCTTTTTAACATTATTGATGATATGTTGGAAATTCTTATTGCTCAAGCAAATGAAGATGGTCAAGTCAGTGGTATTATACCACATCTAGTGGATGGTGGTGTATCCATTCTCCAATATGTCAATGACACTATCATTTTCATGGAACACAATCTAGAAAAGGCTCTTAATATGAAGTTGATTTTGTGCATTTTTGAGCAATTATCGGGTTTAAAATAAACTTTCATAAGAGCGAGCTCTTTTGTTTCGGTAAAGCAAAGGAAATGCAGGACCAATATATGAATCTACTTGGATGTGGAATAGGATCATTTCGATTTAGATACCTAGGGATTCCTATTCATTATAGAAAATTGAAAAATGGTGAGTGGAAAACGGTAGAAGATCGTTTTTAGAGAAAAGTTGCAAGCTAGGTAGGCAAATTATTATACTATGGAGATAGGTTAGTGCTTATTATTCAGTCCTAATGAGCCTCCTAATGTTTATGCTATATTTCTTTCAAATACCCAAAGGGGTAACAAAATGATTGGAACTTTCTGCTCATGTTTTGTCTGGCAGAGTGATTGACGAGGGGTAACCTCGGCAATGCCTGGATCAACATCAGAATAAAAAAGAAGCATGGACCTCAATTTGATAGCTGATTCCAGACCAAAGTTCGTTAGTGGGTTACTACTTTTAAACCAAAATCCTCTCCTGTAATAATCTCTCCCCTTGTAACTTAGTACTTGGGGTTTTGTACACTGTTTCTATGATTTTATAATAAAGAAAAAAGCTGCAGTGGGGCTTCTTTCCCCTATTGTTTTCCCCTAAAAAAACCTCGGCAATGCCAATAGTTATGGACTAAGGGTTTCATGGAAAAGAGAGCGCTAGTGATTTCATCGACTTGTCAGACAAATAAGGAAGTCCATGTCTTCTGATTATTATGGAGAAGTTGATTACATAGTCGTCAATTCGCTAGTTGAAATCTAGCTCACGACAAATTGAGTATTTTTGGAAAACTAAGGTGCCTTTTCTGTCGGCTACTCCCTGCCTTTATATGAGAGGCTGGGTCTTGAAACTATATAAGTATAGGTTACAATTACAGTACTAGGACTATATCGGTTTGCACTTCTATCTTAATCGCCAAGCCAAACTTCTGTCCATCGGATGCTTCCTGGACTCTTTACCCTTCATGGGCCTCATGGTACATAGCTCTAGTACACCCAGGGTAACCAATCATGAGAAGCCGATAAGTCATACCCATGTCAGTGATGGTCACAAGAGAAAGCATAGACTTACTTGTTGGAACATCATCTGTCAACCTAAGGATCATGGGGCTTGGAGTAGAGGTTTTAGAGATTGAAAATAAATGTCTACTTAGTAGATGGATTTTCAAATTATTGTCAGAACATGGGGTCTAGCAGGAGTTAATTCAAAACAAATACCTCTATTCCATATATTTGTCTCAAGTGAAGGCAAAACCCAATGACTCCCCTTTTTAAAGGGCCTCATGAAAGTGAAAGAAGAGTTATTTTAGTGTGGTTCCTTTAACGTAGGTAATGGGGAATCAACGCGATTTTGGAAAGATCCATGGTTCGGAGATACTCCTTTAGCTCAACAATATCCATCACTTTATAATATTTCACAATGAAAACAAGTTTCGATTGCTAATGTTATGTCTCAAGTACCACTGAATATAGGCTTTAGACAGGCACTAACGAGTAACATGAGTCATAGATGGCTGCATCTTGTTAACTGCCTAATGTATATTAATTTAACCAAGACTCCTGATGTATTCAAATGGAATTTTACGAACTCTAGTTCTTCACAGTTAAGTCTTTGTATTTAGTTTACATGAATAACAATATGAGGTTCTTTCGTAAGTAAATTTGGAAAATAAAAGTACCATTTAAGATTAAGATCTTCCTGTGGTTCTTGTATAAAAGAGTACTATTGACAAAAGATAATCTCTAAAAAATGAAATGATAGGGGAGTAAAAAATGTTGCTTTTGTGACCAAGATGAAATAATACAACATTTTTTTTATAGCATGCCCTTTAGCAAAAGTTGTCTGGTGCATTATTTATATGGATTTTGTTATATCCCCTCCAAATAATATCACTAATATTTATGAGAATGGTTGTATAGAGTGAAGGGAATACAGGTAGGCTACACTAGCGCAAATCAAAAATTTCTACCGCGTAAACCAAGAATACTATTGTCATAGATCTCGGGATTACCACTAGACGCGCAGTTGTGGAACTTGATGAAGAGCGTCGAGGCAGTGTAGATGTTATACGTCTCCTCCTCGTCCTCGTCCCACGAGCAGCCCCCTTTGCACGGCTCGTCCAAGTGCTACAGCTGCAGCACCTCCAAGGTATTCACACGTCCAGGATGGAAGCGTCGGATGCCGGACTGCTAGATTCGCGCGTGCAACACATGCGTGAGATGAGTGGCAGCTGGGTGGAATGCTCAACCCTATTCAGCACACCACATCCTCTCTTATATAGGCGTCCCTGGTGGGCTTCTACATTAGCAGCCCATTAGTAGCCTAATCCTGGTTTAATTCGGATCCAATCCTCATTAGGCTTCTAGCCCCTTAAGTGTGTGACCCTATAGGTTCATACATGTGTAGATATGACACGAGTACACTTACTCCGTCAACATTTGGTAGCAGACTCTAGCAAGACGTGCCAACTCCTCAATGCATATAAAGATCATTCGGACAAACCATCACAAGGTTGAGTACATGTCTTTCCCTTTCCTTCACGATATTTGGTCTAGCTCGAAGTTGACCTCTCTTTCTCGATACTATGGTTTGGAATCCATTTACTAGGTTAAATCTTAACCTTATGTAGCACGGCCATGAATTTCTGAATCCGATCACTCGAGGGGCCCAGAGATATCTCTCTCAAGTAGAGAGGGACAAATCCCATATTGATTGACCAATGCCTTGCAGCATGCTTCAGGACAAACCCGAAATCTACATTTATAACTACCCAGTTACGAAGCAGTGGTTGATAGCCCCAAATTAGGTCGATCCACATCTCAAATACATGCGACAATCTCAGGTCTAAGGACAAAACATACATGATGTGTAGAGAGAGCTGCAAGTGTAATTGCTAGTTTCAATTTGGGTCATTCCAACACCATGTTCATAACATGTGTTCACATCATTGGTTTGACATCTCCATGTCTATGACTTGCGAAACATAGTCATCAACCAATTGATGTGCCAGTCTAATATTCACGTGTGTCCTCACATGAACTCCAACTAGGGATAACCATTAGATAACCATACAAGTAAAGAATTTCACAAACAATTCATATAATTGTCAATCAATACAAGTTGCCTGATATATGGATATTCAAGGAACATTACAATAACTCATGGATACATATGAAATATAATCATCTCTTTGATTGCATCTAGGGCATATTTCCTTTAGTCTCCCACTTGCACTAGAGTCAATCTAAAATGTATCTAATACCTATTGCTCTTGTGTGCGCCCTTCATGCGCAGGCTGCGGGAGAGGCTTTGTCAAGGGATCAGCTACATTTGAGTCTGTATGTATTTTGCATATCGTGACACTACAATCCTCAACGAACTCATGAATCTGATGGTAACGCATGCAAATGTGTTTGTTCTTCTGGTGCTATCTAGGTTCCTTGGATTGTACAATAACACCATTGTTATTACAATAAACGTCCAAGGAATTGGACGCGCCCTGAATAACACCGAGAGCGATCAAGAAATTCCTAATCCAAACAGCTTCCTTTACAGCCTCTAAGACAGCAATATATTCAGCTTCTGTGGAAGAGGAGGTCACCATATCTTGCTTGGAACTTTTCCATCTCACAGCACCACCATTCATGACAAACACATAACCTGATTGCGATTTGGAGTCATCTGAGTCATTAAGGTAACTCACATCTGTGTAACCCTTTACACTAAGTTCATCCTCACCTCCATAAACTAGGAACATATCCTTAGTCCTTTTCAAGTACTTAAGGATATTCTTTACCGCTGTCCAGTGACTTTCACCTGGATCAGCCTTGTATCTGCTCGTAACACTTAGAGCATAGGAAACATCTAGGCGTTTATATATCAGTGCATACATGATGGATCCAATAGCCGAAGCATATGGAACCCTACTCATGCGCTCACACTCATCAGTAGTCGAAGGACACCGAGTCTTGCTGAGTTTAATGTCGTGAGACATGGGCAAGAACCCCTTCTTAGCCTCTTCCATGCTGAACCATTTCAACACTTTGTCAATGTATGTACTCTGGCTTAATCCAATTAGCCTCCTTGATCTATCTCTATAGATCTTAATACCCAGAATATATGCCGCTTTTCCTAAGTCCTTCATCAAAAAACTATTTTTCAATGAGGTCTTAACAGACTCGAGCATACGAATGTCATTTCCAATCAGCAATATGTTATCTACATATAAGATTAGAAATACGAGCGCTCTCCCACTTTCCTTCTTGTAAACACAAGGTTCTTGTTTGTTTTTGATGAATCCAAACTCCTTTACAACTTCATCAAATCAAATGTTCCAACTCCAAGATGCTTGCTTCAGCCCATAAATAGACTTTAGAAGTTTGCATACCTTTCCAGTATTGTTTAGATCGACAAAACCTTCGGGATGCATCATATACACGTCCTCAGTTAGTATTACATTTAAGAAAGCCGTCCTGACATCCATCTGCCATATCTCATAGTCGAAATGTGAAACAATGGCTAGACTGATCATTATAGATTTAAGCATCACTACGGGCGAGAAAAAGTCTCTTCGTAGTCAACTCCTTGAACTTGTCGAAAACCTTTTGCAACAAGTCAATCTTTATGGATGTGAACATTTCAATCCATATCAATCTTCTTATAGATCCATTTGCACTCGATGGCTTTAAAACCATCAGGCAGGTCAACCAAGTTTCAAACTTGATTGTCTCCCATGGACTCTATTTTGGATCTCATGGCGACCAACCATTTCTCAGAATCTGGGTCCACCATCGCTTCCGCATAGGTCACAGACTCATCATTGTCTAACAATAATAATTCCCGCATTTAGCGGAGCCTCGCCGACCTTCGTGGTTGTGGTGCATACGGGTTCCTCAACTTGTTCTGCTACAATAGCATCACTCGCAAAAGCATCCCCGACTGGCTCATCTTGAACTTCTTCAAGTCGCACCGACCTTCCACTCATTCCTTTTGTGAGAAACTCTTTCTCTAGGGAAACACCACTACGAGCGACAAACACTTTGCCCTCTTCTCGGTTGTAGAAGTAATACCCTAAGGTTTCCCTCGGATATCCCACAAAAAGGCATTTATCCGATTTGGGTGTTATCTTGTTTGACTGAAGTCGCTTGACAAATGCATCACAACCCCAAATCTTTAGAAGAGACAAACTAGGATTCTTTCCATTCCATATCTCATATGGTGTCTTAACCACGGATTTAGATGGTACCCTGTTTAGTGTGAAAGCTGCCATTTTTAGAGCGTAACCCCAAAATGATAATGGTAAATCTGACTGGCTCATCATCGAACAAACCATGTCCAACAAAGTTCGATTGCGCCGTTTGGAGACCCCGTTTCTTTGAGGCGTTACGGGCGGCGTGAGCTGTGGAACAATTCTGCAACTCTTAAGATGATTTCTAAATTCGTGACTCAAATATTCACCTCCACGATCAGATCGAAGGCCTTTATTTTCTTGCCACGTTGATTCTCTACCTCACTCTGAAACTCCTTGAACCTATCAAAAGTTTCAGACTTATGCTTCATCAAGTAGACATGGCCATATCTACTGAAATAATCAGTGAAAGTAATGAAGTAGTGATATCCTCCTCTGGCTGTCGTGCTCATTGGTCCGCATACATCAGAATGTATGAGTTCCAACAAGTCTGTCGCTCTCTCAGGTAAACCCATAAAGGGCGACTTGGTCATCTTTCCTAGTAAACAAGCTTGACATGTCTCGTATGATTCAAAATCAAACAAAGTTAGAAGACCATCACCATGGAGCTTCTTCATGCGCTTTTCACTTATATGCCCCAAATGACAATGCCATAAATAGGTAGGACTCAAATCATTAGGTCGAAGGCTTTTAGCACTAACATTGTAAACAGATGCATCATGAAGATTTAAAATAAATAAGCCATTCACAATGGGAGCATCAGCCATAAACATAACATTCTTAGAGATTACACAACCATTGTTTGCACTCGCGAATGAATAACCATCCTTCATCAAACATGAAGGTGATATAATGTTTTGACCCATACTAGGAATGTAATAACAATTATTCAACTCCATAATAAATCCTGATGGAAGGTGAAGCTGCATGATGCCGATGAACAATGCAACAATCCTTGCTTTATTTCCAACGCGAAAATCCACTTCGCCTTTCTGCACTTCTCTAGTCCTTATTAGCCCCTGCATCAAATTGCAAATATGAGCAACCAATCCGGTATCAAATACCCAAGAGTTAACCTAAGAATTAGCGAGAAAAATGTCCACAACATTACAACAAGCGTACCTGAGTGGAAAGTACTCTTACTTCCACTCTTCTTCAAAGAAGCCTGGTACTTGCTGCAGTTTCTCTTCCAGTGGCCATGTTCATGACAAAATAAGCACTCCGTGTCTTCTACAGGTCCATCCTTTTTCTTGGGTGTAGGCTTTGGCTTAGGGATCGTATCCTTAGCCTTGCCCTTCTTCTGCCAAGAAGTGCCCTTTTTCTTGAAGCTAGGCTTGTTTTGCACAGCCATCACATGCCTATGCCCTACACACTTCTTAATGTCACTTGCTGCTGTTTTCAGCTTCCCACATAACTCATTAAGGCCCTTCTCCACCCCATGCATATGGTAGTTCAAAATGAAATGCCCATAGCTAGATGGAAGAGACGCTAAAATGAAATCAGTAGCCAACTCTTGGCCTAGTGGAAAACTAAGCTTTTCCAAAGTCTGACTGTAACCAACCATTTTGATCACACGGGGACCTACAGCTGCTCCCTCGGCCAGCTTGCATTCCACAAAGGACTTGGATACAATGTACCTCTTAGTCCTTGCCTGTAAGATCACACCTTTATAAAGGTAAAGATCTCTGTGATTGCAATGCTAGTCCCTGGATCAATGCTAGCATCCACAGTTTAAGATGAAGTACACAGAAACAAAGGTCCTTATTACATCGTCATTCCAGAGATAACATAGTCTTTTACAACTCCATAGCCATAGGCTAGTACAAGAGTTTAACTTAACAATATATAAATAGAAGTCTTCATCTTCATGTGCCACAGGAAAATCATGTTGAGTGTAGACTCGTAACCCCTAATCATCATCAGAGTAACCTGCAACATCACAAGTTACAGCCACAGTGGGTCAATACATTGGAATAGTATTGGAAAGTGATACCTTTGTAGAATATTAGCATCTAATTACTACATGAATTTAGCTCAGTGTAGCTTAGGCTTGCTTTGCTCAAAATAGGTTTTACATATTAGTTGAAAACACTAAGTTTTGTTTGGCAAAACTTTCCCAAGGAACCACCAATAGAAATCGGTGAACCTTCACCCTTGTTCAACCACAAGTTTTACTTAGAAAATTGGGATGAGGAGATTCTTGATAGATTCCATGTCTTGATGCTCAAGTTTTCCATTACCGGGGACACGGCTAAGTACTTAGTTTATTCCATCTGCAGAGGTTGTGCACTTTCCCCACAAGACTTGATTTTCACCAAGACAGGACCTTTCAGAAGCCTTCCCTTAGACCAAAATGGACGCGCTCCAAACCTATCAATCCCCTACCACCAACTGTCCATTTGTCTAAGTTATTACAACCTATATGATCCAGGCAGAGCCCATAATGCCATGTGGCTACACTAGAAGCTTATTAACAATTGGCATCTCAAATCCCTTTGTTCCTGGGTGGCAATCCACAAGTGAGATATACAAGGTAGACCATAGAAATGGGCCTTGTGTAACCACTCAACCAAAAACCACCAAGAAATTACCATTCCACCCAGGTGTTTCATTCACTTAGTTGTTTTATTAAGCAAAACCATAAGTCAAAGACTTAGCAATATTTTTCCATAGCATGTATATATTCCACCCTTAGTTACTACTAGCTAGGCTAAGCATGGCTATAGCAAGTATCTTAACTTAAGAGAAAATTCTAACAATTCTACAACTACTAGCATTTCCCAAGCATAGCATATAGATACTTAGCAAAATACTCATGCAAGCCTATACAAAATATTTCTAATGCATAGTCAAAATATAGGGAAAAAACATGAAGCACCACTTGCATTGGTAGTTGGGGGAGTAGCAACAATCTTCACAACCACAATCACTATTAGCACCAAAATCTACACATAAAATGATAGCACCAAATTCACATATCAAAAAATATACGAGCAAAAATATATGAATGCATGCAAATGTCATGTGATTATTTTTGTAAATCAAACAAGACAAGTGAAATAGTACTGAATCATACACAAAACAATTATACACTAAATAAAATTAATTTGGCCCTTAGAACATTTTCCAAACAATTTTTATATACAAAATAAGCTTAGAAATGTCTCTGCAAAACAATCCATTTTACATATGCAATTTATTAAACAAAGTGCATAATTGGATAGAATTCTTTCTCCTGATTCCAATGATATAAAATTTGCAAAATTTGAACGTGTGGATCAAAAGTTATGAATTTTGCAAGTTTGAACAACTAATAGATCTAATTCCAGTTTTTAAATTTAAACCCTAGCCACGCGGCGCTTCCTGATTGGACGATACCGCTTCGCACTGGGTCACGCTCGTGGGCCGTTGGATCTAACTAACTAAGCATGGCCCAGATCTAAATATACCGCTTCGATCCAGATCTAACTGTGGCCTTGGGATTTAAATCCGATGGATCAGATCCATCTGACCAAGAACCAGCGGCGCAAATGGTGGCCGCGGCAGCGACGGTTCTGACGGTGATACGCCGGCAAGGCCAGAGGGGCAGGGGGTCGGGCTAGTGCTTACCGAGACCACGAGAACGTGGAGATTCTCAACGTGTGGACAGGCAGGGTCGGGGCGCACGGACACAGCAGCAGGACCTCGTCGGAGTTCGTCTGAGTGTCGGGTGCTCACTGTCAGAGTCGAAGACAACATTCTGGGGCGCAAGGATTCAAACGAATAACATTAACAGGTGCGCGAGACACTGGAGAACATGATTGCTTGAACCATAGACAGAGGGGAACACGGGGCTCACCGGAATGGCTCGTCGGAGTTGAGTCAAGCTTCGGCCGTTTCTAGAGGTTGACGAGGGCGACGACCTAGGGCAGTTCAGAACAAAAGGAGATCATGAGAAGATGCGCAAGATGATGGCGAAGCAGCTCGCGTGAACTAGAAGGCAAGGCGCGCTCGGGACTCGCCGTGATGGCTCACCGGAATTCCTCGGTGCTGCTGCGGTGTTGGTTGAAATTTGGGGAGCCTGGCGGCGCTCTGGTGGTGCTGAGTGAGGGGAAAGGAGTGGGGTGGAGAGGGGGTTTTGTAGCCAGATTCAGGCGAGGATCACGCACGGAATCAATGGGAATTAAGCCGAGTTAATTCGCGCGTCACTGCGGCGAGGTAACGGCGGAGCGGCGTCTGCGCGCGAGAATTTGGGGAAGACGACGCTGACGTGGAGAGGGCCCAGCGTTAGTGGATGCGGGGTACGCTCCGTGCGGGTGAGAGAGGGGGTAGAGGGAACTGGCCCGGGTGGGTTGGTTCTGTTGTTGGGCCGAAATGCTGGCGCCAGCCCATTTCTATTTTTTTAATCTTTTTCTATTTCTATTTTGATTTTCAGGAACCAAATTCAAATGAGTTTGAATTCAAACCACTTGTGGACTTTTGTAAAGTGTAACAAGTACACATTTGGCTACAGAACAGTGTTGAACACTTGGAAATATATTGGCACATTGGAATTTAAAAATAAACAATGCCTTTATCAATTGTTTAATAAAGTCATATGAATGGTTTTAAATTCATACTTTGTTTTGAAAAATTTGCCCAAGCTTTGGGAAACATCAATCCACTCAAAGTTCAAATCTTTCTGGTTTAAAACAAACAATCTCATACTAGAGAGTAGTAGTTGGTCCTAGCCTTGTTACATAAAATAATAACTCTTGAAATGCTTCTGTTTTGAAATGACATTGAAAATGATCCTAAAATGATTATGAATGCATGGATGATATGCAAGATTGAAATCATGATTTTTGGGATGTTACATTGCCTGAGCCTGGAACATGTCCCTAAGCGCGACGATCATATCATACGCTTCCTAATCTTCAAACTGCTTTTGGAGTGCAAGTTCCATGCATGCAAGCATAAGACAGCTAACCTCAAGAGAATCATCACATGCTCTCTTGTAGGCATTCTTAAGGGCAACAATTGCATTATCAGCAGGTTCATTGGGGATTGGGTTATCTAGAATAGTTTCCTTTTTATCAGCCTTGAGAACAATTCTTAGGTTATGGACCCAGTCCGAATAGTTTGTTCCATTTAGTTTATCCTTGTCAAGAATCGAACACAAAGAAAAAGGTGATGCAGTGTTTGGTGCCATTGATCTACAACAGAAAACATGCAAAATACTAAGGCATGTAACCATGAAAGAGTAAAACATATTAAACAATTTAATATCATATACTCCCACTTAAATCAATATCCCTCTATTGATACTAAGTGATTCAAGATCCACAATTAACAAGTCGACTAGTGAGCTTTAGCGTCACTGCTAGAGGACAAGGTAAATCGGTAAGCAACTCTTGCTAATCATATCATATATGACTCTTGTTGTTGGGTGACATCTGTATGTCTAAACTAGGCGCCCAACCTTTATGCCCCAAGGTCCTTAACTATTAAGATGGCCTTGTCAAGCTCACCAACCCTTATGCGTGTAGGTATCCGATACAAACTCATCCATCCAAGGAAAACCGTGGCACCCTAATTTCATAGGCCCACCAACGATTGTACAGGGCATATGATGGTGCAAGGTTTGGTTGGGATGGCATAGTTTAACTTAAAGTTTGTGAGGGATCGTTCTACTTCTATCACCTAAGCATGCATAGTAGTAAAACGCATAAGGATAACATTCACATAGATGTGACACAATATGGCCCATTTTCTCATGGTGATCTCCATCGCCATAGAATATGTCCACCATGATGATATCCATCTTCATGTTCCATGTGAGCCTTCCTACAAGTGTTGAGTCCTCTAAGAACCAATACAAGCTATTACTCCTAACATCTAGTAATCAAAATTACACAGTATTGGGATCATCACAAGTTGGCACGCGTGCCATTACAATAAACGACAACACATATGGATCCAGCCATTTTGCCATACTCATGACACGCAGGTCATGATAAAATATATACATGCATCACATACATATATGGGCCATACTGACCACATACATCCTCCAAAAACAAGTTATGCATAGAATCGCATTCTACCGGATCATGTGAAATCGCAGCACCTAGTTACCTTAATGAGATACGATAGGGGCTACGACTAAGGGGGGTCTAGGGGGTCTCCCCCTGCGGGGTTCGAAGGGGCAACGCCCCTCGCAGTATCTACACAATTTTCTTTAAGGATTTTGATCGGCAAATCAAATTTACCATAAACAAACTATTGTTCCGATTCGATCAAACTCCATTGATCACGGTACATAGATTTTAGATCTAGGTTACGATTCGATCAATCATATTGATCTTCGCATCATTCAACAGGATTTATGTGTCACTTTCTACCCCGATGGCGGAAACCGACCGGTAGGGGTAAGTCGTTCGACGACCTCAGAATCACGATCACGGAAAGCAAGATCATAGATCAATCTTGAACCTCTGCAATACAAACGATCACATCATTCATATCAATCTCCATATCACCATATGCAAACATCCCGAACCTATAACTGAACAGCATCGGCTCTGATACCACTGAAGGGAATACGGGTAGACTACACTAGCGCAAATCAAAAATTTCTACCGTGTAAACCAGGAATACTGTTGTCATAGATCTCGGGATTAACACTAGTCGCGTAGTTTTGTAACTTGGTGAAGCACGTCGAGGCAGTGTAGATGTTCTACATCTCCTCTTCATCCTCGTCCCACGAGCAGCCCCCTTTGCATGGCTCGTCCAAGTGCTATAGCTGCAGCACCTCTGAGATATCCACACGTCCGGGGTGGAAGCGTCAGACGTCGACTGCTAGGTCCACGCGTGCAACACAGGTGTGAGATGAGTGGAGGCTAGGTGGAATGATCAATCCTATTCAGCATGCCCCACCCTCTCGTATATAGGCGTCCCTGGTGGTCTTCTACATTAGCAGCCCATTAGTAGCCTAAGCCTTGTTTAATTCGGATCCAATCCTCATTAGGCTTCCAGCCCCTTAAGTGTGTGACCCTATAGGTTCATACACGTGTAGATATGACACGAGTACACTTACTGCGTCAACAATTGGTAGCGGACTCTAGCAAGACGTGTCAACTCCTAAACACATATAAAGATCATTCGGGACGAACCATCACAAGGTTGAGTACATGTCTTTCCCTTTGCCTCGCGATATTTGGTCTAGCTCCAAGCTGACCTCTCTTTCTCGATACTATGATTCGGAATCCCTTTACTAGGTTAACTCTTAACCTTATGTAGCATGGCCAAGCATTTATGGATCCAATCACTCGAGGGTCCCAGAGATATCTCTCTCATGTAGAGAGGGGCAAATCCCATCTTGATTGACCAATGCCTTGTAGCATGCTTCAGGAAAAACCCGAAAGCTACCTTTATAACTACCCAATTATGGAGCAGTGGTTGATATCCCCAAAGTAGGTCGATCCACATCTCAAGTACATGTGACAATCTCAGGTCTAAGGACAAAACCTACACGATGTGTAGAGAGAGCTGCAAGTGTAATTTCCAGTCTCAATTTGGTTCAGTCCAACCCCATGTTCATAACATGTGTTCACATCATTGGTTTGACATCTCCATGTCTATGACTTGCGAACCACTAAACTCCGACTAGGGACAACTATTAGATAACCATACAAGTAAAGAGTTTCACAAAAAATTCACATAATTGTCAATCAATACAAGTTGCCTGATATACGGATATTCAAGGAACATTACAATAACTCCTGGATACATATGAAATATAATCATCTCTATGATTTCCTCTAGGGCATATTTCCTTCATAGAGTTATAAAAGTATAAAAAGTACAAACCCGAGTGGATATGCTCTTTTCTTTGGGCCATCTGGCATGTCAGAAATGACTATATTTCTAACAATACAAAAACAACTTCTTTTATGCAGGTTATACTGCTAGCTACGCACTAGATCCCTTTTTTGTCCTACCTACAGCCAATGTAGCAGCGACAAGATCTGGTTATTGGTTGCAACCATTTGGATATGGTCGCTAGGGACTTACTCACTTGATGCTACTGGCGTTTTGATCATAGAATAACATGTTGATGTAGAGTCATTTCATGTGTTCTTTTGCTTTTATATGGTTGATTCGCATGCCCGCCATGTGTGACCCATGATGTATCTTTTCTAAAACCTGAATTTCAATAAGTTAATAAAGGTTGCATGCATCCTATCGATGCAGAGACCGGGGCATTTTGCCCCCATTTCGGGAAAAAGTAAGTTTTCTATTGCATTGTTTTTTGTGTACATTGGTTGGAATGTATGTGATCAAATGCAATTCCTTTTGATTGTAGGATCATATTTCTCAAGAGATACACAAGGATATGAAGGGCTCCTTAAAATAAGACGTTCATGCTTCATCATTGTTGGAAGTTACTTCAGCGTAGCGATAAACAGAAATTGAGGGACCAAGAAGTTGCACTGAAAAAGAGGGCAATGATCCAATTGGATGATGATAAAAGTGATGGAGGGAGAAACAAGAACAAGACAGAAGGAATAAGAAGGCGAAGGAGAGAATTATGAAGCAAGGCAAGGCATCAAGCTCGAGGTACAAGATCGATGACATGATGAAATCGAAAGATATTTTGACGACCAAGACATTGGAAACAAAGATTCTCATTGCAGAGAAAAAGAATCAAGAGAAGCAAGCAAGGTGGCTAACACTCTGGAAACATCAACTAGGGAGAGTGGCCTTGGACAAGATAAGATCCCATACCAAGGATAAGAAGGCCATTGTGAAGGAGAAGGGGCCATGGTCGATCTCATTGTCGAGAACAAGACCTTGATGATGGATCTGAATAGTATGGACTTTTTAACAAAGGAGTGGTGGCATTTGGAAAGGATGGATATATTGGAACAAAGAATTCAAGCGTATCTTGGAACAAAGAAGCCAAGCTATTTTTGGTGGTGTTGTGGCTAGTGGGATAGTGG
This sequence comes from Avena atlantica, assembly GCA_910589765.1. Taxonomy (NCBI): domain Eukaryota; kingdom Viridiplantae; phylum Streptophyta; class Magnoliopsida; order Poales; family Poaceae; genus Avena; species Avena atlantica. The sequence continues at coordinate 282,492,078 of OU342736.1, read as the reverse complement.
AGGTGGAGGTGATGGTGGAGCTACAGCTAGTGGTGGTCTAGGTCACGGTGGTGTCGGCTCCATCGAGCTTCACAAGGACCATGATGCTTGATGGTGCTTCCTTCGGCGTGTTAGTCATCCTTTTAGCGAGAACTATGATGATGATGTAGTGCAAAATTGATTTGGTTGTTTAACACTATGTAGTCTATTGTTCGATTTAGTTTGCCTACTATCGGATTTGGTCACATTTGATTTTTATGGGTTTTGTTAAGGTCTAAACCAAATGATAGATGTACCCTGCTTGGCCACAACCCAATAGAGCCCTTATAATGCGCTTTTTGTGACTATTATCCAGGTTTAATAGAGCCCTTATAATGCTATTTTTATGGCCTTTATCCAAGTTTTAAATCCAGGCAATATAAGAGGACAGCTAGAGATACTCCAATGGACCCCCTCCCCTACCCTTGGGCCAAGGCCCAATGCGCCTCACAAATGGAGCGTCGCCACGTTATTATCTGATTGGCCCACATTTCTAGCCAAAATTTGGGTTGATATGCGTGGATGCAAACTGACCGTGTCATCCCATGGCACGCAATTCGGCGGACATTTTTTTGTTCATTTCATTCGATGGAGTTTTACAGCTAAAAAAGTAAACCTAAGATAGCTAGGGAGCCCCTAGGTCGCCCACATCTGTGTAGCTAGATTTCTCATCAATGCCAGCATCAGGATAGATTTCTTGGCCCTCGCCGGCCATGATGTCACAGCTCCCTTGGCCCTCGTAGACCACCTCGCACGACGGAGCTTCCATGTTCCTCTAGTCTCATGTCTTCGTGCCACATTGTGTGTCAGGCCATCGTGGCTTCCTTGGATCGGTGGTGCCTCTCGGAAGCCGCGTGACGCTTGTTGACCTGGGCGAGGCTCATGCGAGCTCTCCCTCAAGAGAATATGCCTGATAGGCAATAATAAAGTTGTTATTATCATATTCCAAGTATATGATAGATGTTTATTTTACATTATAATTTTATTAAAAGGAAACGTTAATACATGTGTGTTTAATAAACAAATGAAGTGTTCCTAGTTATGCCTCTCATATAAACTAGCTCATTTATTAACATGATGATCAATGTTTCATGATCATGGACATTGAATGTTGTTAATAACGAGGTCACAACATTAGTGGAATGATGTGATGAACATTCATTCCAAGTATAGTAATATGATCAAAGTCATTATATTTAAATTACTATAACATCATTACAAGTAACTTTAGTCCTTAGACCATGAGATCATGTTAATCACTAACATATGAATAGTACCTTGATAACATCAGATGTCACACCGTAACAGGGTGACTATAAAGGTGGGTTCAGATACTCCGATAGTGTTATGTAGAGGCTCATGGATCAAGAGTGGTATTTGTCCATCCAAATGACGGAGATATATACTCTAGGCCATCTTGGTGATATCACATTGATATAGCTTGAAAGCAAGTGATGGGATCACTAGAATGTTATATCAGGAGAATGAGAAAAGAATACATGTCGGTAACGAGATAAAACTAGATATAAGGATACCGATGATTGAATCTCGAACATGTAAAATATCGCGAGACAAAAGGATTTAGTTACAATGTTAAGGTTCTCACGATAACAAGAAGTCATCGTTGAATGTGTAGGAGTCAGTACAGATCTCCAGGTCCCGCTGCTGACTATTGATCGGAGAAGGGTCTCGATCATGTCTGCATTATTCGCGAACCATAGGGTGACACACTTAAGGGATATTGACACCATTTGGAGCAAATGAGATGCCAGGAAAAATAATATCGAAGCACTGGAATTATTTCAATGGACACCGGAATTGTTTCGTGTGAAATTGCTGAAATTGGTTATGCATGTGAAATTGAAATGTAGTAAGGGGTTTTATGTAAATGTTTGTTAATTAATGTAATTGACAAAATTCTTAATAAATAAATAGAAGAGTTTTATTTAATAAGAGATGACATTAAATTTGGTAGAAATTTAATGGATTTTGAATGGGATTTTGAGTGAAGGAAATGGAGAGGCAAATGGGCGAGTGGGAGCTCACTCACATGAATGAGGGAAGAGGTGGCGGCACCACCTTTGGCCGCCGACCATAGGAGGGGCTGATCCCTCCCCCTATATAAGGCATCCCTCTCCCTCCTTCTCACTCACACCTCCTCATGAAGGATCTCTATTCGCCTCTAGTACTATTTCCCCATGGTCTCGGCTTAGCGAGATACATGTTCCCGATGGATTTTTCTGGAGCGAGGATTTGCTACTTCCGCTGCATTGCTGGGGCAAGGTCAAGGAGGTTGTCGGGGTCCTGGATGTGTGTGTGAACATGGATGCTCCACTAAGTTGCGGTGCTGCCGAACTTTCACACGATCTTGATATCGGGAAGAGATCGACTACATCACCAATGAGTCCATACTCATAAAGCTTTGTCAGTATTCAAGGGTATGTATTCTTTGGATGTATATCCACCCGTTGATTGTATCTAGATAGATGTATCCTGGTGTATACAGTTTCCATTGTAGGAAAACATTGTTTTCTATGCTGCAAACCCAACAGTGGTATCAGAGAAGTTTCTATGCGTAGATACTCTACATGGGTAGTACACATATGGTTATGTGGGCTCTGATGGTCACGTTATTGCTTCTTATGTATTTTGGATATTGGTGGCATAGTGGTATGAAGCGTCCCAGACAAACTTTACATGTCCTCGCACATGAGACATGTGCCACGCTTGACAAGCAACTAGTTTTGCATAAGTGGCTTGTGGGTGTGTATCTCTCCTACTATAGTCAATATCTGATTTACAAATAGTTGCCAATAATTTGGTTATCATCGTTGTGGTTCCATGTTTGTAGGTATGAACGGTTCTATCTTCAAAAGCCCTCAGCCACGTAAAACATGCAAAAGATAAATTAGAGGCATCTAGTTTTTTGGTTTTGCTAGGCAAAGTACTATGATATGGTAGTATTATAATTTTTAGTATGGAATGATACTATTGGAAACTATAATATGCCAAAGTGTAAGTTCCATAGACCTTGGCTTTACACATATAGGAATAATAAAGATCATACCACAATGAACAAGATAATTATCAAGTGCAAGAACCATATCATATCACTTTTAGCATATGATGTTTATATGCATCTTATATTGCTTGTTTGGTGCTTTAGTAGCATTATAAGATGATCCCTCATTTAAATATCAAGACAAAAGTGTGTTCTTCCTTTATTATGCACCATTGAAAAGTACGTCATTTTGAGACACCACATGATGATCGAGTGTGATAGACTCAATGTTCACATACAACGGTTGTAAGATAGTTTTACACACACGAATACTAAGGTTCTTAATTGGCGAGCCTAGCATGTACAAACATGGCCTCGGAACACAAACCAAAAGGTAAAGCATGAGTCATATGGTTGATATGATGATCATCTTGATGATCGCCTTTGAAACTACAACAACTCACGTGATGATCGGTATTGTTGTAGCGGATTTGGTTCATGTAATCACCAAAAAGACACGAGGGATGTTATTTTTTAGTGGGAGTTCATTTGTAATTTGGACTATTTGAACTCAAATCTATCATAAACTTATTCAAAAATAAACTTTGCAAATTCTATTGTAAATGGCACCACCTATTTTTAATTTCAATGTGTTCATGGAGAAAGAGAAACTTGCAACAAATGGTAGAAACTTTACCAACTGGTTCATGAAATTGAGGTTTTTCTCACTTCTTCACAAAAGCAATATATGCTGGATGGTCCGATAGGTGACGCACCTGCAAATACTACATCTCAGTATGAGCTCAATGTGTATGACACAAAGCATGATGACTACACTCTTGTGAAGTGTGCGATCCTTCTGTCAATGGAACCTGAACTCCAGAAACGCTTTGAACTTAGCAGCACTGGTTCTATGGTTAAGGAACTCAAAACCATGTTTGAGAGCCAGATCCACGCTGAAAGATTGTAATACTACAGCCTAAAAATACTGTAGCTCTATGCAACACGCCAACAAAATGTAAGGCTCCTAAGCTTTAGTCAAAAGTCAACATATTCTATGTTTGACCAAATTTATATGTAAAAATATAAACATCCACAATATCAAATCAATATCAATAGATTCACCATAAAGTATAGTTTGCCAATATGTCCATTCAATATTGTAGATATTTGTAATTTTTTATATAAACTTGGTCAAACTTAAAAGATGTTGACTTTTTACTAAAACTTAGACGCCTTACATTTTGGGACGGAGGGAGTAGATCTTAAAGATGAATAACAAAGCAATTATCCAAGCATCATAAGCAACGAAATGATCCAGAGTATTCAATTATTACAATAATGCTTAGCACGTAGGCTAGCTCAAATAGTTCAATAGAAAACGGAAGCATAAGTATATAATAGGCTCCATCTTCAATTTCCCACAAGCGAACAAATGTTGAGTGGAGTACCGCAACCTAGTCGATCACTCGGAATCATAATATCTCGTAACATAAAATATGGTAGCCCCAAATGATCAATACTTTGAATATATGGCAAGTAGAGATAAGTAAGGAGACAATACACCTAACAACTACATGCTTATTTGGCTAGCTGGAAGCCTGGCTATTTTGTGAGCATAAACTCTTTTATCCTACTTTCATAAACAATTTTTTACTTTCTTTGAAAAGATCCCAATTAAGTTAACCCATCAACATTAAGTAATTTAAGAAGTTGGGATGAGCGAGAAATATGCCATGAACTCAATATCAAGCAACTCAATTGTCCATAACCAGGGACACGACTAAGTACTTAGATTAGACACCCTGCAGGGGTTTGTACACTTTATCCATGTGACATGGCAAGCCCATCTCGTACCACCACTCTCATATTGTGTGATGATAGGGAGAAGTCCAAGATGAGACTGTTCAGTGAGTAACTTTCCAAACTCGACACACACCGTACCAACCTATCAAAATTCTACATCTCTGGCTATGTGGATTCGAGTTTCCACAACCTACTAATTCCAACCAACCGCCCATTTCATTATTGGCATATGGTTGTATACGTACGCTACCAAATAACGAAGTCAATCATTTTCTCTAGATACATGGGTGCCTTTCCGCATTGATACCACCAAAAAATGTCAATCCCATAACAACCAGGGGGTTCATTAATTAAGTTATTTTAGTTTTCTCAAAACAACATTTACAACAATAGTTATCATATGATGTAGCCCAACCATCATCTATCACAGCATGGCTAAGCACATCTAGACATACGGTGGTTCAACTACAAGGAATTCCTACCAAGGTATATAGGACATAGCATAGTGATAGTACTTCCCTACACATGCATCTACAAAATACACTATACATGCATAGAAAATAGTAGAACAACATCATGAACAAAATAGCATCTACTTGCCTTGGTTGCAGTTGAAGTCGTTCAAACACTCGTTGCAATCACACACGTTGCACTCCTCTCAATATATCGGTCAAACAATTGCATACAACATAAACAACCATACAATCATAAACAAATGCACAAATGCATGCATGACAATTTAATAAGTCACAATGGTTGTATTTATTTCTCTAAACAATACTGAAATATAATGCAATGAAGTATTTTTATTAATAATTTCTTGCCATTATTGATGTTTTAGTAGAATTGTTATAACTCTTGTTCTTATTGTCAAGATAAAATTGGATCCGGAGTGTAATGGATAGAGGGCATCAATACGAACCAGTATGAATTGGATTCACCCTAATCGGAGTTGTAAATCTTTTCTTATGATTTAAATAGTGTTTAATAGATTTTAAATCATTTAAATAATTTCTTTTGTCTATAATTCAAACTAAAATCAGATCTACAATCTAAACGGGATTGTGATTCCAGGGACATATTATTTATATTTTTTTGAAATTTACTATAGATTTAATGATCTACAAAGCCATTAATACTAATTAAATTACTACGGGGTAACTAATATGCAAAAGCTATATCTAACTAGATATTATTAATCTTCAGGAAATTAGCTTCAATTTGATATATTACTCATAATTTTTGGACCAGGTATGAATTTACTATGAATTTATTAACCTAAAAGACCATTAAAACAAATTAAAGCATTATAGTAAATATGTACTGAAAATATTAGATATAATCTGATATTATTTATCTACTTTAAAGTAGATTTCATTCGATATATTATTCATATTTTTGTGACCTATAATTAATTTATAGTTGATTTAATACTCTAAAAATCCATTAAAACTATTTAAATTAGTACAGTAAATATATACAGTAAAGGTTAAATATTATATCATATTAATATTCTACATGTTTTTATGAATCCATTGATATATTATTTGCTATTTTTGGATCAATGAATAATTTTATATGATTTTTGCAAGTTTATATAATTTTCTGCAAATTTTGGATATACGAATATTTTTATCAATAGGAAATATTCCCTAGGAATATTCTACGCTGACTGGGCGCAGGTGCTGACCTGGCAGACGATGTGGCATGCTCTGGTTGGTTGATACTGATTTGCCGAGTGGATCTAATAGTGGTCGTTCGATCAAGATCCGACGGCTGGGAACCGTTGCTTCCTCTATAGCGGGTGGTTGACAGCGAGTGACGGTGGTGGCGCTCAGGTGGCGTCGGTGGCGGTGGCTACGGCGATCACCGGCAATGCGGGGTAGTGGACAAGGATCAGGCAAGGACGGCGTGGTCGATGGAGGGCTCGGCTGCATGTTCCGCTTCCAGGGCGCCGACGACGGGCGGACAGAGCGGGGGCGACGACAATGCTCCAGCGAGGAATTCCACGAGGCAGCGGCGATCTACGGAAAGGGAACAAGGTCAGGGAGAAAGCGAAGAGATCAGGGAAGACAAACAGGGGAGCAGGACATCGTGGCGTCGACTGAATTGATCTCTACCTCGAGCTTTCAAGCTCGGTAATGGCGGTGGCGGTGGCGATATTCATACCTAGCTTGGTCTAGGGTTTCCGAGAAAAAATCAAGGGGAAAAAGGCGGTGAGGTGGAGTAATTATGGAGAGTGGGGATGGCGTGGAGGAGGGGCAACGATCTACGCTGATACGAGCCAAATCGATCAGGATTTCGGTTCAGGGATGAACCCGTGTTCATCTGGGACTCTGGCTGGAGGAAGGGGATGGCGGCGTGGGGCCCACGCGTCAGCGGTCGCGAGAGAGGAGGCGGGTTGTAGCGGCTAGCGCAGGCGGTCACTTTGGGCCGGCCAAGCTGCGTCTTGCGTTGTGCGCTGCGCGTGGCGGGGAAGCAAGCGGCATGTAGCGGTGCGCTAGGCGGCTAGCTGGGCCGCACGGGCTGGGGTGGCCGGGGTAGGTTAGGTTTGTTTTTTCCTTTTTCTTTTTCCATTTTCCATTTGTTTCTTTTCCTTATAAATTTTCCATATGAATTCCAAATAAGTTCAAATTAATTTCTAAAATTTTCAAATTTTCAGTAGATCATATTAGGCTATTATTTAGCAATATTTGTTGCCTTAGCAATAGTGGATTTTAATAAAGCCTAATTAATTCCTTTTAGGAATATAGTGATATATATAATTTTTGGGTTTTATTCATTATTTCAACTTGAGAATTTTTTCTTGATGTCAAAATGCAATGCAATGGATATGAATGACATGCAATGTAATTTTTTTTCTAGTTCCAATTTCCAAAATCTTGGGATGTGACATAGATATATGATCTCTAGCGATTTCTATAGTATAAAGATGAAGGAACACAACTCTGTGAACGATCACGTCATGATGATGGGCTATGTTCAACATCTTAAAGCACTGGGATGTGAAATCCCAGTTGATCTTACAACGGATAGAGTTATGTAGTCGCTCCCACCCAGTTACAAAGAGTTGGTGCTGAATTACAGGATAAGTGGTGCGATTGGATCACTGACTGAACTTGCTGCCATAGTGGTGGCTATCAAAGTAGACATAAAGAAAAAACACCAGGAGTTGATGGTTGATAAGATCGCCTCCTCTAAGGAAAAGGGCGAGCCCAAAGGTAGCTTCGAGATGGAAGGCAAATTTGTTGTCGTCCCTGAGAAAAAGATCAAGGGAGGCCATAAGCCTGATACTGAATGTTTTTATTGCAAAGAGTCTGGTCACCGGAAATAGAACTGCCCCAAGTATTTGGCTTTCATAAAGGCCGGTAAGATGAACAAAGGTATATATGATATACATGTTATTAATGTGTACTTGACGAGTACTTGCAGTAGCACCTAGGTATTTGATACTGGTTCAGTTGCTAATATATGTAACTCGAAGCGGGGGCTATGGAACAAGCGACTGCTAGGAAAGGGTGAGGTCCAGATGCGTGTCGGTAATGGATCAAAAGTTGATGTGATCGTCGTTGGAACGCTATCTCTCCATCTACCGTCGGGATTAATTTTAAACCTAAATAAATTTTATTTGGTACCTACATTGAGTATGAACATTGTATCCGGATCATGTTTATTGCAAGACGGTTATTCCTTTAAATCCGAAAATAATGGTTGTTAGATTTATATGAATATTATCATTTATGGTCATGCACCTGTGATGAATGATTTATTTTTTTGAATCTCGATAATAGTGATACACATATCCATAATGTAGATGCCAAAAGGAATAAACTTGATGATAATATATCCTCATATTTGTGGGACTGTCGTCTAGGTCATATTAGCGTAAAACACATGAAGAAACTCCATTCTGATGGACTTTTGGAATCACTTGATTTTGAATCACTTGATACATGTGAGCCATGCCTTATAGGCAAGATGACTAAGACCCCGTTTTTCGGTACAAAGGAGCGGACGACAGATTTATTGGAAATCATACATACAAATGTATATGTGAAGGGGTTCGTAGCATGGAAAACAAAATTTTTCTATCGCATACAAACAAACAAGCCAAGATCTATCTACTAGATTGTAGCAACGAGTCGATGGTATAACTTACCCTCGAAGATTCCAAAGCGTTTAACGAGAGCAGATTCTCGTGGATGATGTAGTCGTACTCTTTCCGATCTCAAGATCGCGTAGACGATCCTTCCGGCGCCACGTTCTGGCAGCGCTCCCGTAGTCGGTCACACGTTCGGTACTCGATGAAGACCTTCCTCTCCCTTGTTCCAGCAGGCAGCGGAGGTTGTAGCACTCTCCTCGCGATTCCGGCAGCACAACGGCGTGGTACCGGAGGTAGAGGGGAAATCCCGCAGGGCTTCGCCTTAAGCCGGTGCGAGTATGGTGGAGCTTATGAGAGAGGCTATTTAGTGGTCTAGTAATTAGACACACCAATTAGAAGGCTCTAAACCAATTAGAAGGCTCTAAACCGATGGCTAAAGCAATTAGAAGCTCTAAACCAAAACGGCTCTAAACCGGGAGAAATAGATAGGAACTTGTGTGTCTTGGAGGAGCCCTGCCCCTCCTTTTATGGGAGGGGGGTCTTGGCGCGCCAGGGGAGGGAGGGAGTCCCTCCCCAACTCGGCCTTGGGCTGGGCGCCGGCCTGGAGGAGTCCTACTCCTCCTCCAGGTTGATTCCAACTCCTCTTGCTTGTTTCCCACAGTTTCTTGTTTTGGCAGTTTGACTTTCAAACTGGACATTTGACTTTTCTGTTTTAGGATTCAATTTAATCCTTTATTTGGGACAGCAAGAACACTTAGTACATGATGCAATCATTCCAATAAGTAATGACACATTCATGTACCCCTTCCCCTCCGGAGTGCCGGACTTTCCGGAACCTTCTAGAATGTTCCCGATGAAAACACCGGAATCATTCCCGAACTCCGAAACGGGACTTTCCTTATATGAATCTTATTCTCCGGACCATTCCGGATCACCTCGTGATATCCCGGATCCCATCCGAGACTCCGAACAACATTCGGTTTCTTTCTCATAATACCATAACTACTCAAACAACGTCGAATCCTTAAGTGTGTCTCCCTACGGTTCGTGAATTATGCGGACATGATCGAGACACTTCTCCGAACAATAACCAATAGAGGAATCTGGAAATTCATATGGTTCCCACATATTTCTACGATTAATTTGCGATCGAATGAACCATTTACATACGATACCAATTTCCCTTTGTCTCACGATATGTTACTTATCCGAGGTTATGATCGTTGGTATCTCTGCATACCTAGTTCAACCTCGTTACCGATAAGTACTCTTTTCTCGTTCCCGTGATATGTGATCCCTTGTGAACTAGTCACATGCTTGCAAGCTAATTGGATGACATTCCACCGAGAGGGCCCAGAGTATATCTATCCGTCATGTGGATGGACAAATCCCACTCTTGATCCATGTGTCTCAACCAATACTTTCCGAACACTCAATGCCACTTTTATAACCACCCAGTTACGGTGTGGTGTTTGATGTCATCAAAGCATCCATCCGGTAAAGGTGATATGCATGATCTCATGGTCGAAGGAATTATGTTACTATGTATCAGAAAGCATATAGCAATTGAACTAATGAAATGACTTGATCTTAATGCTACGCTTATCTATAGGAGTATGTCCATCACATCATTCTCCTAATGATATGATCCTGTTGTTAATAACATCTCTATGTTCATGATCAGGAAACCATGATCATATATTAACCAACAAGCTAGTTTAACAAGAGGCTTCACTAGGGACTCTTATTTTAGTTTACAAATCACACAAGTATTAATGTTTCCGGTTAATACAATTATAGCATGGTATGTAAACATTTATCATAAGTATGAAGATATGATAATAACCCACTTTATTATTGCCTCTTGGGCATATCTCCAACAGTCTCCCACTTGCACTAGAGTCAATAATCTAGTTTCAAACCTTTGTGTATTCAACACCTATGGCTTTCCGGTGTTGTATGTACACGATTGCTAGTGGTCAACTGATCTCCGGATCTGACACTTCCAGGTCCGTGTGTAATTGCATGTCTTTGCGTCTCTACGCATCACTCATTCTCTAATGAGATGGCTTTGTATAAATTTGGTCTTTCGGTGTGACCTTTAGCTCTTTGGGGTTAAAACATGTTGATAATATTGTCGCACAATATATCTTCATAGTATTATCCCACTGTGAACTACACCTAGTTTGATAACAAACTACTTGACACAAATGCCCTCTTTTGCTGCTAAAATAGCAGTCATATACTTAGCCTTTTGTTGTAGTATCTGTCACAATGTCTTAACTTTGGAACTCATCCAAATCCATTATGGAACTCACTTTCCATTATATTGTGCCACCCTTAGTTTAGATTGAGATAAACTTAATTTGTACTTTGTGACCAAGCTAGTATCAATGTAGTACTTTTACAATGAACTAACCATCTATTTGTCACTTCTACAAATATTATACTCTTAGTTCTTGCAAAAGATCATAAGAATATCCTTACTATTGTCCAATGATCATCTTACAAATCATTCTGGTATATGCTCATAACATTTAGAGCATAGGACATATCTGGATTTGTACATATCACAGTATGATTGATATAAATAATCTTTGTGATTTCATACATCAAGTATCAATCTATACTTGATTATTTGTTTCACTTTACCAAATGTCAATACACTTGAATATATCATCAACATTGAACTCATTCAATCCTTTCTGTGCGACAAGAAACTTTCTTGTAGTTTCTATATTGAACTCATTCAATATCTCGTCTATGTACTTCTGGCACAACCATATTAGCGTCTATTCATGCCTAATATTTGGGTTTTGCCTAAGTCTTTCATCAGGATGAAATTCTTAATATGTGTTAATAAAAGATACATTATTTCCAATCAACAATATGTCTTCCACATAATGTATTAGAAACATGTCTTAGCGCTCCCACTTAATTTCTTGCAAATGCAAGCATCTTCATTGTCTCTAATGAACTTTTAAACTCCTTTAACAGTTTCATCATAGTGAAGATTCCAACTCCGCGATGCTCACTTCAACCATTGAAGTTTGCATATGCTTTTAGCATCCTTTGAATTAACAAAACCCTATGGACCGTGTTATGCACATGTCCTAGGTAACGATTCTATTAGAAGAACTTGTTTTGTTTATTCAACTATCATATAACAAAATTATATGTAGTGGTTGCTACATTAATCCGTCTAGACTAAATATCGCTATGAAAGATCAGATCTTGTCATAGTCAACCTTTGAACATTGTTGTGAACTCTTTCCCAACATGTCGACTATTTCATAGATGTGCAACATCCATGTCTATTTATTTATAGATCCAAACACAACTGTAAGGTCTTACACCTTTCTCGAGGGTCCTTCAAGTTCAAAACTTGATTTCTCGTGTATGGAACTATCACGGATTTTATGGCTTCAAGCCATTTGACGGAGTCAGGGCCCATCATCGCTTCTTTGCATGTAGTACGTTCATTATTCTCAAATAATGATTCAACCCTCAAATCTTGGTATTTGATTGTTTACTTGACCTACTTGTTTCAATAGGAACTTAGATCTCCGTGATCACAACCTTTGAGGCACGTGAGCCATGAGCATTGTTGCTGCCTCCGGAATACTTTTCGGCGCTGCGCAACTCTGCACATATAGCTAAGGTTCTTTTAACCTTATCAAAGTTCTATTGTCCTCCCACTTAACTTTTCACGAAAAATTCCTTCTTAAAGAAACTTGACGTTCCAAGCAACAAACACTTTTGTCTCTGGTGTTTATGGAGGAATATTAACAGTTTATACAAAGACAGGTTCATCCGACTTTGGTTGCAAACATCTTTCTTATGTATAGCATACCAATGTTTAAGAAAGGACTACTTGGGTTTTATCCCAAACCATAACTTTATATGGTGTCATTTCAACGGATTATGATGGAGCTCTTTTCAGTGGAAAAACGGTAATCTCTAAAGCTTTTAATCTTTAAAATACAATGGCAGTTTTATGAATTACACCTTCGATCTTACCATGTCAAACAAGGTTTAATTACATATCTCGAACGCTCCATACTCTTATGGTGTTTCGGGAAATGCAAATCCACGGAACGATTCCTTAAATCTTAGGTATTATGCTAAACTCTGTAACTCAAATATCTTACTTTATGATCTTTATCATAAACTGTTTATATTCTTGTTACAATGATTTTGCACTTCATCTTGAAAGTCTTTGAACTTTTCAAATATCTCATACTTCATCCTTGTTAAATAAATATTCATATATTCACTCAAATTTTCGGAGAAAGCATATGAAGTTGAAATCCATCGCTCTTGACTACACATAATGGACTTCGTACAACAATATGTACAAATTCCAATAAGCTAGTCTTTCGTTCCCTTTTGGCCTATGAACAAAGTTTTAATTATCTCTAGGAAAGTTTCACAAGCGTCATTTGATCAAAATCAAAAGACTCCAAAATCCCATACATATGGAGTTTCTTCATGTTTTCTTTCCAATATAATTTAAACGGCGATGTCACTTCCTAAGTGATCTTTCAATCAATTTGTCTTTCGACATTTTTAGCACTAGTTTTATGGATGTGATTTCTCCAACAAGATTTGTGAATCATCCATCTTTTATGGATTACGGCAATTATTTGAACAACCCTTTTGTTCTCATAACACCTGATAAAACAAATTTTGAAGGCAAGCTTTGATGTTTAACGAGCAACACAATAACCCTTTATTTGTTCTCGATGAACATCATCACATATTCTTTTGCTAATTACTTAGGCCACTGTAGTTCATGAATTCTGTTGTTTTGTATGACGATTCATACCAACAAATTCAGTATCAAATACTTAAGAACCACATTGTTTAATAAGCAAAGAATATAGCCATAACATGTATATCATCTATATACTTAAACTGAACAATTCTAGTCTTTTCTTTTTCTGCCATATATTTATGAGATTCTCTTTCAGTATTTCCTTTTCTGTTTGAAAGAATCTATCAATATCAATAGTGGGGTCATACATATGACACATAGTCCAAAGTGTGTATAGTTAAATACCAATGTCTTTGGACTTGCACTTTGAAGTAGATCACCATCATCAAATGTTTGGTGTTCTTTCAAATTCCTTTCTTTAGTAATCTCTTGGTGTAGTAAACATTTTACCTATATCAATATTCACCCTTATCATGGATTTATCCATGATCAAGTTACTTTTAGCTTGTAACGGTGAATCACGAGTATAATGTTGCTCTCCAAAACCTTTTGGAAGATTAGGACAACTAGTATCTCCAACCTTTTGCAAATTCTCATCAAATATGAGAACATGACTTTTGTCATATTATACTCTATCATGTTGCAACCAAAACTTCGTTTCAGATATCACAATATCTTCCATACATCATGGTTTCTGAAACAACTCTTTCAGATCCTTAGATAACCTCGATATTAGGAGAATCCTTTGAATATCAAGAATAATGGAGACAAACATGATACTTATATACTAACATTGGAATTGTTACTCTTGTTTTAATACCAATTATTAAACTTCATCGAGTAACCGGAACTTACTGAAAGTTTGCAATAGGACTTTTAAACTTTAGATTAACACTTCAAAACAATACGATACCAGTTCGTAAAGTAACTAACCAGAATTCTATAGTTCTATCATCTCAATTATAACTAAGCGCAAGGTGGTAAACGGATGCCAATGACTACAACAACTATGCAAATTCACTTTGATTTAGTTTATGATAAATTGAGTTCTAATTAATAATTAAATTAATCTAGGTGAACTCCCACTCAAAACAACATCCCTCGCATTGTTTTAGTGATCACACGAACCAAATCCACCACATCAAAACCGATCATCACGAGAGTTGACATAGCTTCAATGGCGAACAATCAACATGTTCATCATATCTCCTATATGACTCATGCTTTACCTTTCGGTGATCCGTGTTCCTGAGACCATGTCTGTACATGCTAGGCTCGTCAAGATCAAACCTTAGTTTCCGCATGAGCAAATCTGGCTTGCCCACGTTGTATACACTTGCGGAATCTAACACACCCGATCATCACGTGGTGCTTCGAAACAACAAGCTTTAGCAACGGTGCTAACTAAGGGTGAACACTTTATGACTTGAAATTCATGTGCATGAGGGATCATCTTATAATGCTACCGTCGTCTACTAAGCAATACAAGATGCATAAAGGATTAACATCACATGCAATTCAATATATATGTGATATGATATGGCCTTTCTTCTTTGTGCTTCCGATCTCCATCTTCAAGCACGAACATGATCTCCATCATCACCGGCATTGCATCAAGGTCAATGACGCTACTCCATGGTTGTCGTCCACCGGCTTCAACTATTACAACTACTTTGAATAGACACGCGGGTCTTAACATTAATTAAAGACAACCATATGGCTCCTGCCGGTTGCCGACTTACAATAAGGAACATTGCATACATCAAATATAATCACAATCATGGCCATATCACATCACTGCACACCCCTGCAAAACAAAGTTAGACGCCTCTACTTTCTTTGCATGTTTTACGTGGTTTGGGGCTTTCAATAAGTGTCGTTCTAACTTACGAACATGAACCACAACGTTGACACAAGTATTGTTAATCACCCGTTGTGTATTGGATCTTTACTATGCTAGGAGAAACAGGCACCCGCAAAGCCACTTATGCAATACAAGTTGCATGTCAAGCGTGGAGCAAGTCTCATGAACGATGTCATGTAAGGTTAGCCCGGGCCGCTTCATCCCAACATACCGCAAGATGCAAAGTACACAAGAAGCAATCGACAATAAAAGCATCAACGCCCACAATGACCATTGTGTTCTACTCGTGCAACAGATCTACATATAGACACGGCTCTGATACCACTGAAGGGGTTCGTAGCATGGAAAACAAAATTTTTCTATCGCATACAAACAAACAAGCCAAGATCTATCTACTAGATTGTAGCAACGAGTCGATGGTATAACTTACCCTCGAAGATTCCAAAGCGTTTAACGAGAGCAGATTCTCGTGGATGATGTAGTCGTACTCTTTCCGATCTCAAGATCGCGTAGACGATCCTTCCGGCGCCACGTTCTGGCAGCGCTCCCGTAGTCGGTCACACGTTCGGTACTCGATGAAGACCTTCCTCTCCCTTGTTCCAGCAGGCAGCGGAGGTTGTAGCACTCTCCTCGCGATTCCGGCAGCACAACGGCGTGGTACCGGAGGTAGAGGGGAAATCCCGCAGGGCTTCGCCTTAAGCCGGTGCGAGTATGGTGGAGCTTATGAGAGAGGCTATTTAGTGGTCTAGTAATTAGACACACCAATTAGAAGGCTCTAAACCAATTAGAAGGCTCTAAACCGATGGCTAAAGCAATTAGAAGCTCTAAACCAAAACGGCTCTAAACCGGGAGAAATAGATAGGAACTTGTGTGTCTTGGAGGAGCCCTGCCCCTCCTTTTATGGGAGGGGGGTCTTGGCGCGCCAGGGGAGGGAGGGAGTCCCTCCCCAACTCGGCCTTGGGCTGGGCGCCGGCCTGGAGGAGTCCTACTCCTCCTCCAGGTTGATTCCAACTCCTCTTGCTTGTTTCCCACAGTTTCTTGTTTTGGCAGTTTGACTTTCAAACTGGACATTTGACTTTTCTGTTTTAGGATTCAATTTAATCCTTTATTTGGGACAGCAAGAACACTTAGTACATGATGCAATCATTCCAATAAGTAATGACACATTCATGTACCCCTTCCCCTCCGGAGTGCCGGACTTTCCGGAACCTTCTAGAATGTTCCCGATGAAAACACCGGAATCATTCCCGAACTCCGAAACGGGACTTTCCTTATATGAATCTTATTCTCCGGACCATTCCGGATCACCTCGTGATATCCCGGATCCCATCCGAGACTCCGAACAACATTCGGTTTCTTTCTCATAATACCATAACTACTCAAACAACGTCGAATCCTTAAGTGTGTCTCCCTACGGTTCGTGAATTATGCGGACATGATCGAGACACTTCTCCGAACAATAACCAATAGAGGAATCTGGAAATTCATATGGTTCCCACATATTTCTACGATTACTTTGCGATCGAATGAACCATTTACATACGATACCAATTTCCCTTTGTCTCACGATATGTTACTTATCCGAGGTTATGATCGTTGGTATCTCTGCATACCTAGTTCAACCTCGTTACCGATAAGTACTCTTTTCTCGTTCCCGTGATATGTGATCCCTTGTGAACTAGTCACATGCTTGCAAGCTAATTGGATGACATTCCACCGAGAGGGCCCAGAGTATATCTATCCGTCATGTGGATGGACAAATCCCACTCTTGATCCATGTGTCTCAACCAATACTTTCCGAACACTCAATGCCACTTTTATAACCACCCAGTTACGGTGTGGTGTTTGATGTCATCAAAGCATCCATCCGGTAAAGGTGATATGCATGATCTCATGGTCGAAGGAATTATGTTACTATGTATCAGAAAGCATATAGCAATTGAACTAATGAAATGACTTGATCTTAATGCTACGCTTATCTATAGGAGTATGTCCATCACATCATTCTCCTAATGATATGATCCTGTTGTTAATAACATCTCTATGTTCATGATCAGGAAACCATGATCATATATTAACCAACAAGCTAGTTTAACAAGAGGCTTCACTAGGGACTCTTATTTTAGTTTACAAATCACACAAGTATTAATGTTTCCGGTTAATACAATTATAGCATGGTATGTAAACATTTATCATAAGTATGAAGATATGATAATAACCCACTTTATTATTGCCTCTTGGGCATATCTCCAACAATATGGTCCGATGAGTGTGTCGGCACGAGGTGTATATCGTTATTTTGTTACTTTCATGGATTATTTGAGAAGATATGGCTATATCTATTTGATGAACACAAGTCTGAAACCTTTGAAAATTTTAAGGAATTTCAGAATGAAGTGGAAAATCATCATAATAGAAAGATTAAATTTGTGCGATCAGATCGTGGGGGTGAATATCTAAGTTACGAGTTTGGCACACACATAAGAGAGTATGGAATAGTTTCACAACTCACGCATGCCGGAACACCACAGCTTAATGGTGTATCGGAGCGTCATAATCATATCTTATTAGATATGGTCTGATCTATGATGTCTCTGTCTGACTTGCTACATTATTTTGGGGGTTATGCACTAGAAACCGCTGCATTCACTTTAAATTGGGCACCATCTAAATCCGTTGAAACGACACCGTATGAATTGTTGTTTGGAAACAAACCTCAGTCGTCGTTTCTTAAAGTTTGGAGATGCGATGTTTATGTGAAGAAACTTCAGGCGGATAAACTCGAACCCAAATCAGAAAAATGCGTCTTCATAGGATTTCCTAAATAAACAATTGGGTATTCCTTCTATCATAGATCCAAGGGCAAGTTTTTTATTGCCAAAAATGGATCCTTTCTAAAGAAGGAGTTTCTCGTGAAAGGTGTGAGTAGTCGGAAGGTAGAACTTGAAGAGGTTACTGAACCTTCTCTTCATGAAACAACAAGTGGTGCAGCGTCGGAAATTGTTCCGGAGTTGACTTCGCCGAGTGAATAAGGAACTAATGATAAAGATCATGAAAATCTGAAAGAGGATACTACCAAACCTTGCAGGTCAAGCAGGACACGTACAGCTCCTGAACTATACGGAAATCTTGTCATGAATTTCATGGTTGATGGAAATGATGACCCTCCAACGTATAAAGAAGCGATGATGATCCTGGATTCCAACAAATGGCTAGAAGCCATGAAATTCGAGATGGAATCCATGTATGAAAACCAGGTTTGGACCTTGGTGGACTTACCTCATGACCAAAAGTCCGTTGAGAATAAATGTATTTTCAAGAAGAAAACTGATGCTGATGGTAATGTGACCATCTATAAAGCCTGACTTGTCGCAAAGGAGTTTTGACAAATTCAAGGAGTTGACTATGATGAGAAATTCTCTCTCGTAGCGATGCTAAAGTCAGTTAGGATTATGTTAGAAATTTCTGCATTTTTCGATTACGAAATTTGGTAGATGGGTGTCAAAACTGTGTTCCTCAATGGTAATATTGAGGAAGAGTTATATATGGTACAACCAAATGGGTTTTGTCGATCCTAAGGTAGCAAGGTATGCAAGCTTTAGCGATCCATCTATGGACTGAAGCAAGCATCTCAGAGTTGAAGTCTCTGCTTTGATGAGGTGATTACAGGGTTTGGATTTGTCCAAACTTACAGAGAAGCTTGTATTTACAAGAAAGTGAGTGGAATCTCTGTGACATTTCTAATATTATATATGGATGACATATTACTTATTGGAAATGATATAGATCTTTTAAACGAGGTTAAAAGTCATCTAAATAGCGAATTTTCGATGAAGGACCTTGCTGAAGCATCATATATATTAGGCATCAAGATCTATAGGGATAGATCAAGACGTCTAATTGGGCTATCACAAAGTACATACCTTGATAAGATTTTAAAGAATTTTAAAATGGACGAAAGAAAGAAAGGGTTCTTACCTATGTTGCAAGGCAAGACATTGAGTAAGACTCAAAGTCCAGCTACGGTGATAGAAAGAGAGATAATGGATAGCATCCCATATGCCTTGCCCATAGGCTTTATAATGTATGCCATGCTATGTACAATACCGGATGTGCACATGTTATTAGTTTTACTAGTAGATACCAATCTGATCCAGGTTCGGAACACTATATAGCGATCAAGAATATCCTTAAGTACTTAAGAAGGACTAACGATATGTTTCTCGTGTACGGAGGTGAAGAAGAGCTCGTCGCTAAGTGTTATGTTGACACTGATCCGGATGACTCTAATTTTCAATCCGGATACGTATTTCTCATGAATGGAGTAGAAGTTAGTTGGAGGAGCTCCAAACAACCCGAGGTGTCGGGATCAATAACGGAGGCAGAATATGTTGCTGCTTCAGAAGCAACACAGGAGGCAGTTTGGATGAAGGAGTTCATAACGGAACTGGGTGTGTTTCCTAGCACATTGGACCCAATGGTGATCTTGTGACAATAATGGATCCATAGCTAATGCCAAGGAACCAAGGTCTCACAAGAATTCCAAGCATATCAAGCGCCGGTTTCAATCTATCCGCAAGCATGTCAAGGATGGAGATATATAAAAAATTAAAGTACACACAGATCTGAATGTGCCAGATCTGTTGACTAAAACTCTCCCTAGAGCGAAACATGATCAACACCAAAACTCCATGGGTGTTAGATTTATCACAATGTAAACTAGATTATTGTCTATACTGCAAGTGGGAGACTTAAGGGAATATGCCCGAGAGGCAATAATAAAGTTGTTATTATCGTATTCCAAGTGTATGGTAAATTTTTATTTTACATGCTATATTTGTATTAAAAGGAAACGCTAATACATGTGTGTTTAATAAACAAATAAAGTGTTTCTAGTTATGCCTCTCATATAAACTAGCTCGTTGTTTAACACGATGATCAAGATTTCCTAATCATGGACATTGGATGTTATTAATAACAAAGTCACACATTCGTGGAATAATGTGACGAACATTCATTCGGAGTATAGTAATACAAAGTCATTATGTTTAAATTACTATAATATTATTATAAGTAACTTTAGTCCTTAGACCATGATATCATGTCAATCACTAACATATGAAGAGTAGCTTGATAACATCAAACGTCACACCGTCACAGCGTGACTATAAAGGTGGGTTCGGATACTCCCATAATTTTATGTAGAGGCGCATGGATCAAGAGTGGGATTTTTCCATCCAAATGACAGAGAGATATACTCTGGGTGCTCTCGGTGATATCACATTGATATAGCTTACAAGCAAGTGATGGGGATCACTAGAATGTTATATCACGGGAATGAGAAAAGGGTACATGTTGGTAACGAGATCAAACTAGGTATGGGGATACCGATGATCGAATCTAGGACATGTAAAATATCGCGAGACAAAAGGATTTAGTTACAATGTTAAGGTTCTCACGATCACAAGAAGTCATCGTTGAATGTGTAGGAGTCAGTACGGATCTCCAGGTTCCGCTGCTGATTATTGATCGGAGAGGGGCCTCGATCATGTCTGCATTATTCGTGAACCGTAGGGTGACACACTTAAGGGATATCGACACCATTTAGAGCAAATGAGATGCCAGGAAAAAGAATATCAAAGCGATGAAATTATTTCAATGGACACCGGAATAGTTTCGGGTGAAATTGTTGAAATTGGTTCTGCGTGTGAAATTGAAATGTAGTAAGGAGTTTTCTGTGAATGTTTTTTAATTAATGTAATTGAAAAAATTCTGAATAAATAAATAAAAGAGTTTTATTTAATGAGAGATTACATTAAATTTGGTGGAAATTTAATGGATTTTGAGTGGAGGAAATGGAGAGGCAAATGGGTTGATGCAGCGCTGAGTTGATGTAGGAGCGCTTCGTTGGTAACCCCAAGAGAAAGGTGTGAAGCAGCACAGCAGCAAGTTTTCCCTCAGTAAGAAAACGAGGTTATAGAACCAGTAGGAGGAAGGAAACGTCACACAGGTGTTGCAAGCAACGCGGAGACCTGCACAACACAAACTCAAGACTTTGCCCCAACGAATCAGTGAGGTTGTCAAGCTCACCGGTTTGTTGTAACAAAGGATTAAACATATGGTGTGGAAGCTAATGGTGGTTTGCAGCAAGTAAACAAGTAACAACGGAAGATGTATCAATGGTAAAGATTGGACCAGGGTCCATAGTTCACTAGAGGTGCTCTCCTTAGATAAACAACATGGCATGACGGGTAAACAAATTACAGCAGGACAATTGACAGGAACTGAGCAAGGCATAACAATGCAATTACTAGTCAGAAAGATCCTACGAGATTCGATTGGGCAATACAACAATATACATAGACCGCCATCCAGCTGCATCTATGACTAGAAGTCCACCTTCAGGTTATCATCCGAACCCCCTCTAGTATTAAGTTGAAAGCAACAGAAAACTGGTTTAAGCAAAGTGTGTAAGGTAAACAGTCCACATGTTCCATGAACAAGAGACCGTTGTTTTCTCCCTAGTGGAAACAGAACATCTACAACCGAAGAGATTTCTGTCACTTCCCTTGGAAACTAGAGGCATGAACCCACTATCGAGCATAAATACCCCCTCTTGGAGTCACTAGAAACTACATGGCCAAGATAGCTACTAACAACGGAGAGCATGCAAGATCACAAACAACACATACATGATAGAATCGTAAGGACAAAACCATTAATCAAACCAACATAATAATCTCAATATCCATTGGATCCCCGCAAACACAACATGCATGATTACAAATAGATTAGATCTTGATCATGAATGGAGCTCACAAGATCTATACATGAAAGCACAAAGGAGGAGATACAACCATCTAGCTACTACATGGACCCATAGTCCAAGGTGGAACTACTCATGCATCATACCGGGGAGAACGCCTCTGGGATGATCTCCCCTCCGACAGGGTGTCGGGAAGAACTTCAGATCCCCCCTATCTAGGGACGATGGTGGTGGCGGCTACAGACGGTTTCGTGAAGATTTGATCGGGTGCTTTGGGTTTCTACATCGGGGGGCTTCTTATAGGCAAAGGGGGAGGCCGAGGCGGTGGCCAGGGGCCCCAAACCCTACCCAGACGTGGGCACACCTATGGTCGCACCTGGGGTGGGTCTGGCCCCCCTGGATGGCCCCTCCGGATCCCCTCTGGACTTCTTGTTTCCCACGGAAACTAATTGACTTTGACGTTTGTCCCGTCCAATTCCGAGAATATTTCTTCACTAACTTTTCTGAAACCAAAAACAGCATAAAACAGGCATCTGGCACTGTTGCAACTTGTTAGTAGGTTAGTACCAGAAAACACGTAAAAAGCACCTCAAAGTGTAGACAAGTAAAGCAAAGTAGATACTAAACAAGCATGGAGCATCAAAAATTATAGATACGTTTCCAACGTATCAACATCCCCAAGCTTAACTCCTGCTCGTCCTCGAGTAGGTAAGTGATAAAAAGAATAATTTTTGAGGTGACATGCACCCTCACAATAAAGATCCAACCCTTTGCAAGCATTGAAAGCTGGGATAAAAGAACTCTCAACATGTGCATGAAAGATGGAGTTCTAACAATAGGACATAGTAACTATGCATGCAACATGACAAGCTACAAACAAAGATCATGAATAACATGCATTGAAAAACGTTTGTTTGTTTCACATACAGAAAACATAGTATAGTGGCAATCAGCTTGTCCCTCATAGAGTAGCAATATAGATGCATAGGACACCTTCAAAGTTCACAAGGGTGACTAGAAACAAATAGCACAAGAACAAGTAATAACACAATATGCATCAATTAATAAGCTTTGGAACACTCCACACAGAATGACAACTATGCTCTCTTAATGGTGCCTAAAGGTAGAAAGTGGGGACTCAAATAATGGTGGAAGAAAGGCCTTTTTGTAAAGGAAGCAGGGATTACAAGTTTCAAAAAGAGCTTCCAAAAATTATGGTACTTGTTAGCTTTCAGCCCTCATTGCCCCTATCATAAGCATCTTGAAGTGGTTAAGGTTAAAGTGGAAAAGCTAGAGTATATGCTTGACGAAGTATAAGTTGGCAATCTCAAGTCCCTTGAATACGAGGGCCACACCTCATGCATACTCAACTTTGGGTCCAGGTAAGTTCTTGTCATTGTAAGTATTTGCATATCATTGAGAACCGCCAACGGGGTACCCCTTGCACATGGTACAGGAGCTTTCCCATAACCAAAATGACAAGGCAAGCAGACAATAAGCATCTCAGCAATCTTTTCATTTACCATATGCATAGATTTTTATTGAGGATGCTTCATAGATAGCTCACTATGGTGATGCTGCAAGTATCCAGCATGATTAAGCATGGCTTAGGCTAGCAGCCCGGGCGTTTATCTAACACAGGATACAAACTCCATGGACTTACAAGTTCTCTCTTTATTTCACACCGGTGACATCCATAGACAAAAGAACATGATATCAACTAAGTACAAAGTACAAGTGAAATGTTGAAAACGTTCCTCGTGATAGCACGGCTCTGCTAATTCCAACTTATAAGTGCAAGAATATACAACAAATTTTGTCACAGTGGTTTAAGTTTATTAGGGGCAAAGAATATAAAGTGTGCCATCAAGTTCGTGAGGGCTTTAATCACTAAGTTTTCACATAACAAAATAGTTTTTAATTGGAAGATAGATGAAAACAATAATATACTTGGAATGGTGTAACACACCATGCATAGGAGTTTATAGTGGACACTTTGGAATAACTTGGTTTCTTGGGAGTTGGAAGCATGAGTAGAACTTACTCATACAAGTGGAGGCTAGCAAAAGACTGGGAGCAACCAACTAAGAGAGCATAATGTCCTTAATCATGCAGTGCAACAAAGGATACTAATCAAAGCAAAGAGTGGTACTACAAGTCAAAGACTAAATAATCATAGAGGCTAATGGTGACTTGTCATAGTCATAACATGGTGTGATCATGTGCCAAGTCAACCCAAGCAAAGCATCAAAGGAGAATACCACAATACTATGCTTTTGCATGCTAAAACAACACATAATTTCTTCAAGGCACACTAAACAATCCCAATTGTTTGGAACAAGACATGATACAACAATAATCACTAAGCATAAAGCTAAAACAATACCTAGCATGTCATGCTAAAGTCTAAGTCACAGTCAATGCAAGCTCCTCTTGCACTTACAAGCAAGAACTTACTACTCCTTTCCAACACCAAGCAACTTATTTGCAAAACAACACAGTGAGAACAGGGGTCCAAACTAATTTATTCAAGCAAACTAAACAACCTAAGCAAAGCAAACAAAAACTAAGACGCTCCAAGAACAACACAACTATGCATGAAACAATAAAAACGAAGTGTCTAGACAGACCTTAGCTTTTTATTGATGAAGAAGGGGATGCCTTGGGCATCCCCAAGCTTTGACGCTTGTACCTCTTAGATATTTCTTGGGGTGACACCATGATGGCATCCCAAAGCTTGAGATTTTGTCCATTCTTCATCTCATTGCATCATTCTCTCTCTATACCTGAATTTTTTCCTTCATACAAAACTTCACACAATCTTCATTAGCAACATTAGTGTATTTAAAAGATATTAGACCTCAGGCAAAGATTTGGAACAGCAAGGCTTTTCACTTAAAACACAAGCTACTGTAGAAACTCCTTCAAAAAGCTCAATTCACCTAAAGATAACTCAAAAAGGAATCAATAAGAAGCAAATACAAATAATGGCAGAAATCTGTCAAAACAGACCAGCAGGTAGAAACTGATTTTTTCGAACATCTTCTGTTGCTCAAATCAAAAAGTGTTGAACTAACGAAAGTTATCTAACATAATGGGGATTTATTCGTAAATTTTGAGCTCAATCCGAGTTACAGAGCCTCCTCGAGAATTTTTTTGGTGGAGGACAGAAATCTGTTTCGGGACAGCAACTCCCCAAATCTTACTTATCTCTCATTAGAGGTCATTCTTGGCACAAAAAGCAAACAAAAAGGATAAGGAGAGGTCATTACTGAAGTAATAACTTCCAAGACTCAAGGAAACTCTTGGGTTATCTCCCAACAAGTACTTTTCTTTAACGCCTTTAAGTTAGGCACAAAAAGCAAGAAGAATCAAGTATTTTCAACTAAAGAATTGCCCCTCTTGTTCCTTCCTTTATTACCTTTCCTTTTCTCTTTAGGGAAGATATTATTGCTTACCGGAGGATAAAAGTGCATAATGCCTTTTCCCACATCTATTATCGCTCCAAGGTGCTTCAGTAGGGATCTTCCAAGTGTGATCTGTCCTTTGCCTACACATTAAATAACAAGATAGTCAGCAGACACCATTTTCCCTGAGATTTTTGTAAACACAGCTTCAGCTATTCCAATGGGCAATGTAGTGGCATTTTTGGTAAAAGAGATTTCCTCTCCTCCTTCAGTAAGCCCTCAAAGACTCAAGGAATCATAAATATCTTTAGGCATGAGGCAAAATTCAGACATGATATCACAGCGAGCATAAAAAAGTGTAGTATTTATAGAGACTTTGATTGTGGGAAACCACTTTGAAGTCTCATAATTTGTGGGAACGTAATCATAGTAAGCACTAAGCGTGTGATAGCAACTATTCATAGCAGCAATACTAGTCTCAAGAGTGTTCAACCTGGCAAAAATATTTATGAAAGAGGAATCAGAATTGCCAGGTGTACCATAGATCATGATTAATTTCCTTATGGAATAAAAAACTTCATCCTCAGTACATAGCAAAAAATCTTTCTCGGCCACAGCATCCAAAGCATATCTATAACAAAGAGCAATACCGCGGTAGAAACTATCAATAACCAAGCTAAGGCTTACCTCAGGCTCAGTTTCCTTCTGGAAAGAAGAGATTCTAGACCAAGCTTCTTTAAAACTTTCTTCACTTTTTTTCTTAAAAGTGGAGATTTCTACCATAGGGAAATAAAGGTTGGTCCAAAACCCGACATGGCGGCAACTAGAGCAGGAACTAATTTTTTGTGTTTTTTTGAAAGAGGCAAACAAAACCAAACAAAATAAACAAAGCAAACTAAAAACAAAGTAAAGATAAAGGAAGTGGAGGACTCCCCTAGTGACGACGTCCTTAGCCTCCCCGGCAACGGCACCAGAAAAGCTTGATGCAGCGCTGAGTTGATGTAGGAGCGCTTCGTTGGGAACCCCAAGAGCAAGGTGTGAAGCAGCACGGCAGCAAGTTTTCCCTCAGTAAGAAACCGAGGTTATCGAACCCGTAGGAGGAAGGAAACGTCACACAGGTGTTGCAAGCAACACGGAGACCTGCACAACACAAACTCAAGACTTTGCCCCAACGAATCAGTGAGGTTGTCAAGCTCACCGGTTTGCTGTAACAAAGGATTAAACGTATGGTGTGGAAGGTAGTGGTGGTTTGAAACAAGTAAACAAGTAACAGTGGAAGATGTATCAATGGTAAAGATTGGACTGGGGTCCATAGTTCACTAGAGGTGCTCTCCTTAGATAAACAACATGGCATGAAGGGTAAACAAATTACAGCAGGGCAATTGACAGGAACTGAGCAAGGCATAACAATGCAATTACTTGTCAGAAAGATCCTACGAGATTCGATTGGGCAATACAACAATATACATAGACCGCCATCCAGCTGCATCTATGACTAGAAGTCCACCTACAGGTTATCATCCGAACCCCCTCTAGTATTAAGTTGCAAGCAACAGAAAACTGGTTTAAGCAAAGTGTGTAAGGTAAACAGTCCACATGTTCCATGAACAAGAGACCGTTGTTTTCTCCCTAGTGGAAACAGAACATCTACAACCGAAGAGATTTCTGTCACTTCCCTTGGAAACTAGAGGCATGAACCCACTATCGAGCATAAATACCCCCTCTTGGAGTCACTAGAAACTATATGGCCAAGATAGCTACTAACAACGGAGAGCATGCAAGATCACAAACAACACATACATGATAGAATCGTAAGGACAAAACCATTAATCAAACCAACATAATAATCTCAATATCCATTGGATCCCCGCAAACACAACATGCATGATTACAAATAGATTAGATCTTGATCATGAACAGAGCTCACAAGATCTATATATGAAAGCACAAAGGAGGAGATACAACCATCTAGCTACTACATGGACCCATAGTCCAAGGTGGAACTACTCAGACATCATACCGGAGAGAAGGCCTCTCGGATGATCTCCCCTCCGGTAGGGTGCCGGGAAGAACTTCAGATCCCCCCCCCCCGATCTAGGGACAATGGTGGCGGCGGCTACAGATGGTTTCGTGGAGATTTGATCGGGTGCTTTGAGTTTCTGCATCGGGGGCTTCTTATAGGCGAAGGGGGAGGCGGACAGGGGCCCCAAACCCTAGCCAGGCGCGGGCCCACCTGTGGCTGCGCCTGGGGTAGGTATGGCCCCCCTGGCTGGCCCCTCCGGCTCCCCTCTGGACTTCTTGTTCCCCACGGAAAGTAATTGACTTTGATGTTTGTCCCGTCCAATTCCGAGAATATTTCTTTACTAACTTTTCTGAAACCAAAAACAGCAGAAAACAGGCATCTGGCACTGTTGCAACTTGTTAGTAGGTTAGTACCAGAAAACATGTAAAAAGCACCTTAAAGTGTAGACAAGTAAAGCAAAGTAGATACTAAACAAGCATGGAGCATCAAAAATTATAGATACGTTTCCAACGGATCATGGGTGAGTGGGAGCTCCACTCACATGAACGAGGGAAGAGGTGGGGGCACCACCTTTGGCCGCCGGCCATGGTAGGGGCTGCCCCTCCCCCTATATAACTCCTCCCTCTCCCTCCTTCTCACTCACACCTCCTCGTGAAGGATCTCTCTCTCCCTCTAGTACTATTCCCCCATGGTATCGGCTTAGCGAGATACATGTTCTCGGTGGATTTTTTTGGAGCGAGGATTTTCTACTTCCGCTTCATTGCTGGAGCGAGGTCGCGGAGGTTGTCGGGGTCCCGGACGTGTGTGCGGTCATGGATGCTCCGCTAAGTTGCGGTGCTGCCAGACTTTCACACGATCTTGAGATCGGCAAAAGATCGACTATATCACCAACGAGTCCATACTCATAAAGCTTTGTCGGTTTTCAAGGGTATATATTCTATGGATGTATATCCATCCATTGATTGTATCTAGATAGATGGATCCTGGTATATATAGTTCCCATCGTAGGAAAAATTTGTTTTCTATGTTGCGAACCCAACACTCCCTACCACCTACCAGTCCCTCTCCGCTTCCGCTTGTCAGCATCGCTACGTCTGCCTCCACTCGGGCTTCATCAGCAGCCAGCAGCTCAGGAGTATGCGCCTACAGCATATCGGCTGCCACATTCATGGCAGCGAGAGCAGTCTACTGCCAGCGCGCCTCTTTCACCTTCAGCGTGGCAAGGAGGGCGTCGCATGCGCGCGACGCGTCTCTTCTTCTTGCGACACGCCTCCTGGTGTGCCAAGCACTGCCGCTCGTCTTCCACGAAACATCGACCGCGCTCTTCTAGCTTGGTGGTCACGCATGACATATCGATGACAGAGGTCTCAATCGGCGCATTGGTGGCCTCCGGGCCATGTTGTAGTGTGGTCTAGAAGCACAGGAAGAGGACATCCTGCTCCTCGGCCGTCAGCGCCTGCATAGGATCCTCCTCCACTCCTTCCTGCGTGTAGGTGGTGGGAAGACGACAAACCATGGCGGTTGCGGCAGTTGTGTCGTCTAGCTCCCTAGCAGACCGGTCTTTATAGGAGCGACTACCCCTGGGTGGGAAACGACACGACCGGGCAAGAAATGACTCGCGCAAGCAGGAAAATGTGGGTAAGGGTCATGCGACGTGAAGCGCCTCGGACGCCATTAATGGGCAGCTGCGTGGACAGTTGGCCCAGTTATTAGGTGACCTGGCACCTGCTGGCCAGAAGAGGCCTCGAGCCTATCCTCGAGCCATCGCAAACACACTAGAATCATACAGAATGGCTACCCGAAATCCGTGTCGCGGCAAAATAATAATAATAATACATATTTTTTAATCAATTCGAAAAGCATTGTAGAATTTCGATATCTAACACATCGTCGGCTTGAGCCAAGCGGTCTGCGCTCAATCGGCCTAGGCCGCACCGACTGCCCAATTGACGGGCCACCAACACGCAATTGGTCAAGAAGTAGCCGATTACTCCAATCGATCAGGACTAAAAAAGAAATCGGTCAGACCCAAGTCAATTGGACTACTCCGCGCTCGCATAGCCGATTGCATGGAATGCACAAGTCTTTAGACACGTACATCTTTTTTGGCGATGCCTATAATGAAAGAAAAAAAATATCGGACCTGGTCCACACCTTCCGCAGCGTGGACCAAGTGCAAATGACGAAGCGTGGCGCTCCAAATCTCAGAACGTGGGATCAATCGCTAGCTCTATGCATGTATGTATTTGTCCGGTATTTTCCCCCGCGGCTCTCCTTTTGACTGGATACGAAAGACTATGGTTAAAACAGAACAGTTTTCTTGATCGTGTAGTCTTCGGCTTCTCGATTGGGTGATCTTCGTCGGCGCGCCGGCGTCACACAGCTGCATGAGTGCCTGGTTCCCATTAAAGCCGCCGCCAAGGTGCAGCAAGGATCCACGCGACACCGGCGGCAAGGCGATGCAAGGTTTATCCTCTCATCAACAAGGTTCCTTTATAAACTAGTCCAGTCTATGTAAGAATTCAAACGAGAAGGCAAGATCTGCATCATACGTCTAGTCATCGTGCACCTTCGCTGTCAACCAGAACGGGCGGCAGGAACCAGCAGCTATTATATGTCTTTAGTCCAGCCGCCGCGCTAGAGATTAGATACTCATGCAGCCACGCCGCCAAAGGATAGTTGATCTAGAAAAGGAACTGCCGAGGGTACGTATTGTATAACGGGGCTAGTCAAAATGATAAAAAAAAGGACTTTACTACCTATCGACCGGTCTACAAGTATGAAAACTTGGCGAGACATTCCGATAGAAATTGGTCCATCAATTGCATGCACACTATCTTTCTAAACACTAAACGGCAACATTTTTAACTAGCCAACTCAATTTAAATATGAAAATTTAAAATGTTTTCTAGGTCAAACCGTTTATCCGAATTAAAATCCGTTTTTACCGTTAGGCTAGTCGTGACGAGATCTTCGAAACTAAATCACATATTACTATGTTCTGACAATTTCTTTTTTACCAAAAGTTATCCACCCATGACACATGAGTTATCCGGACTTCAACATGTATGTTATCCATCCAATAACATGTAGGTTATCCATCACTATAAATTATCGATAGATCATGTATTAGGTATGAGTAACATTTTCTATTTATCCACTAGTTATCCATCATTAATACGAAAGTTATCCATTCTTTAGCATATAAGTTATCCATCCAATAACATATAAGTTATCCATCACTATAAAAATTTATCCATGAATAAAATATAAAAAGTTATCCTAACGGCTCGGCCACGTCGTTCGTCGCGTTCTCGCAGCGTACGGACTACTCAACCTCGAAAGGCTACTGAGTCAAACAACAAACATAATTTTTCTTAAAGAACTAAATCTAAGCTTTTTAGCATACGATGTAAATAAATAGGGTCTTATAACCCGACCACCCATCACACTAAGTCGCAGTGAACAACATGAAGCACAATCAGTAGTATAGCGGATCGACTTCGTCGTCCGCCGTTGCTACCATGGCGTATGGGTAACGAAGCCTCGAAAGGTTTTAAGATACCGAGTCTTTATCGCTCGTCGACGTTAACGCATTAATGGCAATAAAATCTCAGTACCCTAACAACTAGGTTACCATATTCCCATTAAATTTACTCAACATGTATGAAGAACGTCTCTATCCAACATGTTATTTGATGGGTAACTTATATATTATTGGATGGATAACTTACATATTATGGCATGGATAACTCACGTGTTTGGGGCGGATAACTTTTGGGTTCAATTTTTTTCATCGAAACATATCAACATGGGATCTAGTTTTGAAGATCTCGTCGCGGCTAGTTCAACGATAAAAACGGATTTCAAATCAGACAAACGGTTTGATCTACAAGACATTTTGAATTTTTGATATGATTCTACACTGACTTGACAACACGTGTTCACACTTTCTGCCAGTTTTTGCAAACCACAGACCGGTCTGAAAGTAGAATTTCCCAAAAAAAGAGGCAAATTTATTCGAACGGTCGGCAGATGACCAATCTTGGCGGATTGATTTTTGCCATCCATCCCAGGCAGCTCCAAAATGTGCACATTCGCTAAATGACAAAACTGATCAGAACTAGCTTAGAATCGAATAAAAACTTAAAATGACTTGTAGATCAAACCGTTTGCCCGATTTAGGATCCGTTTTCACTGTTAGACTAGTCGCGGCGAGATCTTCAAAACTAGATCCCATGTTGATATGTTTCGATGAAAAGAAATTTGGACAAAAAGTTACCCACCCTTAACACATGAGTTATCCATGTCATAATATATGTTATCCACCCTATAATACATAAGTTATCCAGCATATAAATATATTGGATATAAACGTTCTCGCATACATGTTAAGCAAGTTTAATTGGAGCGCGATGGCCTAGTTGTTAGGATACTGAGACTTTATTGATATCAATGTGTTAGTGTCGACGAGCGACGAAGTCTCGGTACCCTAAAATCCTTCTAGGCTTCGTCATCCCTTGTTAGCGCCGACGGACGACGAAGTCGAGCCGCTAGTCTAATGATTGAACGTCACGTTGTTCACTACGGTTTACTATGGTGGATGGTTAGGGCATAAGACCCCATTTATTTATATTGTATGCAAAAAAACTTAAATTAAGTTCCCTTAATGAAATTATATTTGATGTTTCACGCGGTGGCCTTTCGAGAATGAGTAGTCCGTACGTCATGAGAGCTGCGACGAGCAACGAGGCCGAGCCGTTAGAATAACTTTTTATATTATGTTCGTACATAAATTTTTATAGTAATGGATAACTTATATGTTATTGGGTGGATAACTTATATACTGAAGTCTGGATAACTCTCGTGTTACTGATGGGTAACTTATGGGTAAATAAGAAAATTACGCATCTATAATATGTGACTAAATTTTGTAGTAATGGATAACTTACATGTTATTAGGTGGATAACTTATATGTTGAAGCCCGGATAAGTCGTGTGTTATGTGTGAATAACTTATATGTTGAAGCCCGGATAACTCGTGTGTTATGTGTGGATAACTTTTTGTCCAAAGAAAAAGTTGTCAGAACGTACCAACATGTGATCTAGTTTCAAAGATCTCGTCACAACTAGCCTAACGGTGAAAACAGATCTTAATTCGGATACACTGTTTGACCTAGAAAACATTTTAAATTTTTATTTTGAATTCAGATGGCTAATTAAATTACCGTACAGCTGGCTGGTGTCGGAACGTCCGCCCGGTTTTGTATTTCATGGAAGGTTGCTAGGTAGTAAAGTTCAAAAAAAGGCAAATACGTACATAATCCAGGGATAACTATGTCGTACAGAGAGATAACTATATCGTATGTTTTGAGGTTTGGAGTGCCACGCGTCATCGTTTGCACTTGGTCCACGCTCCTATATGGGCTAATAGCCTGGGAATAGCAAATGCACGGCGTGCATGCATATGGCTATTGGTTGATACTTAACTCACTAGTTATATGTGCAACGGGCCGTCTAAGTGTTGCTGTTTCGCTCAAGGACATAGTGTCTTCTCTTGACAGAACCACTGTTGAGCCCGGCTCAGTTTTGGTAGAGCGTGCACCGCGTTTGCTCGTATCGTTGTAGATTCATATGGCCGTAAACGATAAATTATACGTATAGTCTCAAGGTGCGCTGCTATTTAAGCTGGTGCTTCTTCCGCTCGCCTAGCGAGGTGGTAACACACGAGTACCTCGCTGGCTCGCTGCTGCATTCGTGCGTACAGTCACTAGCTTCTAGCGTGGCTAGCTAATGAAGAAATAAACAAAACAAGCACCAGCATCTACGTGTACATATACTCTATTATTTCTATCTTCTAGACTGGGTGTCCAATAAATACTAAAATAGAAAACTAAGGAGTATTGAAAACATGCTCATATATTTTTTATAAAAACTAATAAAATTTGGAACAAATAAAAACTGTCAAACAAAATATTTAACACACAAGAAACAATACCACAACCAATTATTTATGTGAAGCAACACGTCAACTTGAATGAAAGCATGGTTTTATGGAAATTTGACAATTGCCGGTAAAAAGTATCAGCAAATTAATTTTAGCGTCCGATGAAGCAACCATATCAACACGTGGAACATGAATCAACGTTACAAACTTCATCGGCTCGCGATGAATGCAAGTGAAACGAAAATGTAGCATCCGAGGAATAAATCCCGTCTACACATGGAACAAAAACATAGCGTGCGAGAAAGAAATCTTGTTTACGTCCATAGGGAACAAAAATGTAATGTCCGAGGAAGAAATCTTTCCTACACATGGAAAGAAAATGTGGAGATCGAGGAACAAACCTAACGGGGAACAAATCGTAGCATCAGCCGGACAAATCTCATCTACACAGGAAGCAAAAATGTAGTTTCTGAGGAACAAGTACCGTCTACTCAGTTGCTATAGAAGTTCTGCTAATTACTAGTTGAACAAATAAATACAATAAGAAAAACATATTTTTGGCATTTGTGGAACAAATCGTGACTATCAAACAAAAAAGCAGACAAGAGAAACTAAAATAAAGTAACATGGAACAAAAAATCGCGACTTCGGTGAAAAATGTATCAAATGGAACGTGAGCATTGGTAGTAACCAAAGCAGTGAAATAAAATTTTGCACAAATTAAAAAAAAAATCCATTAACCGTGGAACAAAGTCAAAAACTCATGGAACAATAGTCTAAAACTCATGGAAAAAAACTTACATAAAAAAGGAACCATAAGAGACTAAACTAAGAAAAAAATACTGTGGACCAAATCACGATTAATACATGGACACAAAATTACTTGAAAGGGACAAAATTTGGACTAAGTGAAACAAAACACATGAAAAAAATACGACTTGTAGCGGACTAAACTTTGACTAGTTGGAAAGAATAACCACACACATGGGGACAAAAAGGAACATCACAGGGAACAAAACAAATCCGATAACAAAACTTTGTTGCGCTAATTTTAGAAGAATAATCAGAACAAATCTATCTGGATAAATAAACAAACAATCATACATTACGGAAAAATAACATCGCATGGAACAAAAAATTACATCTAGGAACAAAAAAATGTGTAACTAATTTCTAAAATTAGAGGAACAAATAATTTCTAAAATCAGAGGAACAAATAACTTTAGAACTCCAGGAACCAATCAAAATTGCATGTGGAACAAAAAATCCTAAGTGGAACAATAAATTACACATGGAACAACACAAAACTGTAGGCAGAATATATGTTAGGACCAAATCAAACAAACTTTTACCACCTGTAAAAACTTTATCGTAACGAGCTAACATAAGGAGGAAAAAGGAGAAAAAAAAAGGAAAGAACAAATGATTACTACATGTGAACATGTCTTAATATAGAATAACAAGAAACTAAGGAAAAAGGATAGAAAAAACATAAAAGGAAAATAAAAAGAAAACATCAAAAGAAGAACAAAATGCAAGAAAGATGGGTTAAATTGAAACTTAAGAAACTACATTTATTAAAAAGAAACTGGAAAAAAATGAAAAATGAAGAAAGATAAAAATGCAAGAACGATGAAAAACCAAGAAAAATACAAGACAGATTAAAAAGGAAAAAAGAAAAAGGCTACAGAGGAAGCATACTGAGCTGCCATATGCTAGAGAGGCCGCTCTGATTGGTTGAGGCGTGGACGTGTCCTCCTGTGACCTGTGCTCTTTGACCTTCCATTCCGCGCACGTGCTACCGAAAAGCTTCTATCGAATGGAACTAGAAAAATATATGTAGGCTAAACGGGCCGAGCCTACAGTTATATTCCTTCAGCGAAACGATAGCAGCCGACGCGCGGGCTCTACCGAGCAGTTCCGACCCTCTCGGCCTGTGGCCAAGTGCCCACTGGGCCTTGGGCAGGCCGAGTGCAGTCCAGTTGGCGCCATATGGGCATTCGACCTCTATGGGGCCTGCCATACCATGCAGTCAGCTTAGCGTAAGATGGCTAGCTGTAGTCGGTTTAGGCCTGACCAATTAGTCTTAGTCGGCTTTGGCAAAGCCGACAATGTGCTAGATTTAGAAATCCTTCAAATTCTACAGTATTATAAAGAATTATTAAATAATTGCATTATTTTAAAAAAATCGCTTGGAGTGTCCTAAGCCTTCTCTAGGTTCAAGGCAAGTCTTACGTTATGTTAAAATAATGGGAATTTTGATACACTGGTTACTATTCCCTCCGTTCAAAATTTATGATGTTTTAGTTTTTTTATGATATATCTAAATGTATTTTAGTAAATTTAAGATGTTTTAGTCTTTTTATGAAACATATATATATAGACATCTTTTAGCAAATTTAAGATGTTTTAGTCTTTTTATAAACATATGTATCTAGACGTCTTTTAATATGTAACCACACAATGCTTCAAACCTACACAGAGAACACACTAAAGGCTAAAAGGCGTGTTGATACATGTGTCTTATATTCGTACAAGCAACGACACAATGCATGTTTTACCGCAGTTATGAAAATCTGGTTGTAACGGAGTTTTACGTGATTCACCTCCAAACCGTGCGCTGACCATGACCACAAAAGATTGCAAGACTATTAAAGTATTACCGTATTCCATGGTACTGTAAAACACAAATACGATATATCGCAAACCATTTTTATGGGCCGAAAAACAGTGGCACGAAACAGATACCGCATTTGCATACGAATACCTCTTTGCATACGTGTGCCTGCATACACGTACATCGCCTGCGTCCGCATCGACGACTCCGGCCAGCCGAGCTTGCTGCATACACGAGTACGCGCTTGCCGCTGCCGCTGCTTGCATACAGGTATGCGGCCTACCGCTTTGCGGTATATAAAACTAGCCTCCGAAGCTGAATATATTAGGTGCACAAGAACTGATATGAGGAGAACTGAAAAAAAAATACGGTTTTGACCACTTTTACTGTATCTTTTCGGGCTGTTTTTGGTCTTTTTAGACCGATACTGCAAATTTTGCAGTTTTCACCTATGCGGTATCTGCTAGATATGCTCTTATGCCTAATTAATAAACCTCACGCTTCCTGTAAAAGAATATAGCACCCAGTGCATCAAAATTCCCGCTCTTTGGTCCAGGCTTCTCTCTTGAATTGAAAGACATCGATGTTAATGCTCTATTGTCGTATAAGAGAACTGGCAACATCCTTTGGGCACATAAAACATGTCAATTTGAACACCAAGATTAACACATGTTAGACATTTATGTTTCTCCTTAAAACCAGCAACAAGTAAATCTCTCGATTAGCTAAATAATGGACATGAATGGATTAAGATCCTAGCATGTAAGCAAAATATTAAACAAAAAGAGATAATGCAGTTCTAAAAAAAGAGAGGATATCGTTAGGGGTGAATGACCGTCAGCATCAAATAAGAACTGGAGGTAGCACAAAGCAGAAGGTTCTTTTTTTTGCAAACAGTAGAAGAGGAGCAAACCAGCAGAGGAACACATACATAAGTCTGCTACATTTCCGAATGTACAGTGCCCAATATGCATATTCGAGTATTCCATCTCCGAATAACTTATCAATTAAATAGTTGGATTCAAATGCATGGTTTGGAAAGAAAGAATTGGATTCAGAAAAAGCAACAGAGGAACTTTACTGTTAGAAAACAAAACCAGCTATGCTAAGCTTGTTCTTTAACAAAGCCTCACATACTTAGCCTAAATGTGCTATCCACCCTAATAACATAGCTAACACATAAGTTGGATCAGCTATATCAAGAACAAATAAAATTCGTACAATGTGGACTTTCGTTATAAGATGTAGAACATGGTTATCTAGGTCCCTGATGCATACATCAACCAATAAGGTGATGATCATTTAATCAGAATAATAGATAAAAATAAGTATATGTCTTTAGATGGTAGAATGTCAAGCCATGTAATACTTATGTTTTGGTTACTGAACCACTGTCACCTCTTTCAAGATCTACACATTAGATTCTTTAAAACTAAAACACAACATAATATTGCACAAAAACTTCTGACATAATATCTTTAGCAACCCTCCATAGCCCAGTAAGTTCGATAAAATAATAATATTGCATCTTATGATCATGAATATTAAGTGCAGTATCTGTTCTCATTAGCATAAAAATAGCAGAAAAGGCAAGTTTGCGCTTTTAGAAGTTGCTACCAATCTCCCAGAACAGGCAAAGGGTATCAGGCTATTTTGGAAACATATTAACCATATCTGTCCACTTAGAAGATATAATTATTTTTCCAAAAAGAGAAGATATAATTATTCGTGGATCATAACTTTGAGGTGTGAATGTTGCACGCTTGGCTATTTACATCTCCTGCAAGTACTAAACTAGTACTCCCTCCGACCCATATTAGTTGACTCAAATTTGTCTAGATACGGATGTATCTAGCATGAAAACTTGACTAGATACATTCGTATCAACTAATATGGTCGGAGGAGTAACATGTTTCTGAAGCAGAGCAAGTGCAACACCAGCAGCAATTTCTGAAGGTCTGAAAATCCAGCTTCTGAAGTGGAAATTATCGAACTTCAGAAATTAATCATTGCCAAACCAAATATAACTGGGTGCCATAAAATCTGAATGGTGCCACCAGCTTCTGATCTAGCCAAGCAACATGTCCCTTAGCAACTACTACCTCCGTCTAGAAATATAAGACATGCTTTGTGAAACGAATGTATCTAGATGAGTTTTGTGTATAGATTCGGAGTGAACCTATACACTAAAAGACATCTAGATACATTTGTTTCACAAAGCTAAAATGTCTTATATTTCTAAACGGAGGGAGTATGTCTCACTCACCGAATCTAAAAGCAAGGTCAGAAAAATTATATGCATCGATCAGCACACACTACTCCACGGGTACTGACATCCTTGCAAGCATGTTTAGATAAAATAAGGTTACAAATGCTCTATGCTATGCAGGTTTGTTGCACACGAATAGAAGTGCCCATTGAATATTAATCTTACAACAAGACATGGGCAATTTTCCATTATTTTTGTTTACAATTCAACTACTGTGTTAATTCTCCTCGCACTTGCCAAGCTCATGTGCAAGGCGTGACCCAGATGGCCAATCAATTTAGTTACTATACGACTGACAAAAAATGAAAAGGTAGAAAATTGCCAAATCATAGAAAATGCAGAAAAGGACCACGGAGCATTATGCAGTACACAAATATATGATTAACCAATATATGATCAGCTTGATCTAAGGATTGTTATGATGACTGTGTTTTAACCAGAAATCAGGCAACTGGTCAGTAGGTAGGGGTAGTCCCTATGTTTGCAAGAAACTCGTAATTCCCTCTCTTAAATTCTGATTCTGCAAATGTGAACTAATGTATGTTAGCCCGTTGGAATATAAAATGTCTAAGAATCACCCAAGAAGTACTTTCATCACTACTGCCTGTAATTATTGGCAAACAGCCTACAATATAAAAACGCTACTACATGAAGAAAATCTGCAAGAACGAACAGACAAATCAGGCGACTGGTCAGTAGGTAGGGGTAGTTCCTATGTTTGCAAGCAACTCGTAATTCCCTCTGTTAAATTCTGATTCTGCAAATGTGAAACTAATGTATGTTAGCCTGTTGGAATAAAAAATTGTTGGATAGCTCTCTCCCACGTTCGGGCCCAACGGAGTCCCTCAACGCGCCCTAATCGGGGGCGCCCAACCTTATCATGGTTGGTGGGCCCCTGTCGCCAGCGCGCATATAAAGAGGTGGGGGGGCGGACGCACACGGTACGAGGTTCACCGTGCGCTGCAGCCCCCCACCGACATACCCACCGATTAGGGTTTTAGCGCTAGGCCGACGGGAAGCTCCGCCGCCGCCACTCTCAACCACCCACGCCCACGCCGTCGCCTCTCTCCGTCATGGACACCACCTCTGGCATCCCCTCTGGCTCGTGTTCCTCGAGCCAAGGCGCAGGTACTACCTCTCTGATCTCTCTCTACTCTCTCAGATCCAACCCAAAGAGCTCTCCTGTAATCATCTAGGCTAGAAGATCCAAAAGGCCAATCTAACATTGGTATCAGAGCCACTTCTAGTCCTATTTCTTTCGGTAGAAAGCAAAGAAGAAAAGAAACCCTAGATCCAAAAGTGCGCCTTGCCCTTCTGGCCGCGCCGTTCCTCTCGATCCCGACGCATCGGCAAGCCGAGGTCGGGAAGAAGAACAAACCCCTAACGGGGCAAAGGAAAAGGCAAAGAATGTTCCCCAGATCTCAGATCTAAAGTCCCAAAAGGAAAAACCCCAGTTTCCACACCAAACACTCCCAGATTCAAAAGAAAATCCCCAAAAGAGACTCAAACAAAAAAAAAGGGGGGGGTGAACCCACCGGCCGCCGCCGCGCGCCGGCCAAAAGGCCCCACCACTGCGCCGCTTGGCGGGCGTGCGCCCACCCTCGGGTGGACGCACCGTCGCCAAGGGGGGCAGCTCGTCAAAAGGGTGGTGGAAGAGGGTGGACAAAGGGGAAAAGGGTGGTGGCGCTGTAGAAAGGAGGGGACCGTCGCCGACACAGCTGCCGGACGGACGACCGCCTCCCCTCTCCAACGCCGCCGAAGCAGAGCTCACCGCCGGCCCCGCCGCTTGCGGGCTCGTGGGGCAAAGGGAGGGGCACGCCGCGCGGCCACCTCGCCTCGCCTCGGCCTCGCACGCGGGCAGCCGCCACAGCCCAGCCAGAGGGAGGGGCGCGCCGGAGGGCGGCCGCCTCGCCTCGGCTTAGCGTGGGCTGCGCCGCCGGAGCCAGAGGGAGGGGCTCGCCATAGGCGGCCGCCTCGCCTCGGCACCGCGGAGATGCACCGCTCGGGTGAGGGGCGTGGGGAGGGGAGGGGCCGCGGCCGCCTCGACCGCTCCTCCACAGCGCCGCTGCACCGCGGGGTGTGTGGCATCCCGCAAAACCACTACTAGAAAATCGCGTTGTTTTTGTGCATTGCATCATCATGAACGCATGCTCATGTCATCATGCCACATTGCATTTGAGCATCGTCATCATCTTGCATTGGCTTGCATAAAACTATTTTCGGAAAAACCTATTTTTGTTTTATAAACGCCCCGTCTTTGTCCAACACAAAACCCGGGCCTCCGGATTATTTTGTTTTGTCGGCCAACGATTTGCAAAAGCCCAACGATTTGCAAAAGCCCTGTCTGGAATAAATAATTTGTTTAATTATTTTTAGGGGGCAGCCGAACCGGGCCGATCCGACCCAGTTGGCCACCCCCAGTACAAAACCAAACGGTCCACCTAAACCCTTCCCTACCTAGTCCTAATCTACCCACCCCTCCAGCCACCTCACCCCATCCAATCAGTGCTCGCCACGTCACCATGGCCCCAATCCCCACCCAACCAGACACCGCCACCTCACCCCACTCCCTCCCTCTTCCCTGCCCACACACACAACACACACAGCACACACGCACGCCCCACACCACGCACACAACTCTCACCCTGCCACCCTGGCCCCACACAACACACCTGTCCCACCCCGGCCCCATTGCCCTCTCTCTCCCCGCCCGCATCCCTCCCCAACCGCGTCGTCCTCCTCCCCTGCACGCGTCCCTCTCCTCCCCGACGCCAGGGACCTTCCGCCCGCCTCCGCTTGGTCTCGCCCGGCCCTCCCCGACCCCTCCGGCCGCCGCCGGGCCTCCCTTCTCGTCCCCGTCGCCCCGCCGGAGCCACCCCCGCCGCCGCGTGGCCTCGGCTCGGACGGCGCCGGCCGCCCGTCCTCGCGTCGTTCCCCTCCTCCCCGTCCCCGGCGTCTGCGGCCGCCTCTTCTTCCTCCACCGGAGACGCCACCGCCGGCATCCCCTCCGCACCGCGTCTCCCCGCCTCGCACCGCCTCCCTCTGCGCCCGCCGTCCGCCGTCCGCGGGCCGCGGCAACCGCCGCCGCCGCCGCCCGAGCACTCCGGCGACCCTCCGTTCCTCCTCGTTGCTGGCCCTGCCCGCAGGCCCTGGTGCCGCCGCCGACCTCCTCGCGGGCCGCCCTCCGTTTGGCCCCAAGCGCGTCCCCGCCGCCCTCTGCTGCTTCGGGCCCCGCGCCTTCGCCACGTCGTCCGCGCGAGCCGCGTCTTCCTCCGCAGCGGCGCTGCCTAACCTCGCCCCGGGCTTCTCTGCTGGCCGCTCCTTCGGACGCTGCCGACCGCGCCAGTTCCCGACCACTCCGCTGCATCCTCCCGCGAATCCCTTGTTTGTTTCGATCTGGAGCATCCATCAGCGCTACCGAGGAAGGACACCTTTGATCGTGTCCGTGACTGCAAGAACTTCGCAAAGTCATGTACATGTCGCCGCCAAGTTTAAGGCTTCTAAGACCGCCACGTCGAGGGATCCCCCAATTATGTCCATTGCTGACATCAAGATCTCCGTCGAGGGTCCAAAGATCGAACCCCGGCACGAGTCGAGACCCGGGGAACTATGCAAGACCACGGTGCCGGACGCCAAGACCGAACCCTCGGAATCACCAAGATCTTCATCGCGGATCGACAAGTTCTCCTTCACAGATCCGATGACTGAGACCCTGAAGACCGTTCCGAAGCGCTAGGACCCGAACCTGAAGAACGCCAAGATCGCCACGAGGACGCTTCCCGAACGCCAAGACCGACTTGATGGCGCGGACCCGACAAGAGCTTCGCAACGACAAGAGCGACACCGACCAAGGCGAGTCGGATGCGCCCACGACGCCAACCAAGTCCTCCTCCCCGGCATGCCAAGATCTACCTCCGATATCCGAGAACGATCCCGCCGAGGCCGAACCCCAGATCCGGACCCTGAGACCGAACCCCGAACCCCCTCCCAAGATCGCCGAACCCAGATGTGTGACCCCGATCCGAGCCCCTATTTTTATAAATGCCATCTATATAAACTTGTTGCATATTAAATTGTCATACTCGCATACATATTGTGTGGTTTGGGGGCCTTATGCCGATTAACCTAATTAAATATGGGGCCCATATGCGGGCAAATCTAGTCTCATATTGGTCCCATTTAAATTTGTGTAGCGAACCGGTCATATGTTTTGCCATGTTAATACCACATTTAAAATGCGGGGTATCTAAACAACTAGAACCATATATTTAATTGTCGGGACCCCCGGTTCCGCTTAATCTTGCCTAATTGCATCGCATCTTTGCCATGTCATACATCATACATGCATCAT
Organism: Avena atlantica; assembly: GCA_910589765.1. Taxonomy (NCBI): domain Eukaryota; kingdom Viridiplantae; phylum Streptophyta; class Magnoliopsida; order Poales; family Poaceae; genus Avena; species Avena atlantica. Next base: position 282,449,190 of record OU342736.1, on the reverse strand, counting down.
GCCCGATCTTTACCGTAGTATTAAATAGTGCATCCGGTGTTTATTCTAGTGTTTTGCTTCTTCGCGGATAAGGCTGTTGAGTTGATGCGAGTGTCGACCCGATCTTCGGATGAACCTTCGGCAATGTTTTCAGGCGAGCATCTCCCCCTTTCTACCTATCTTACTTTTATAGTATTTATTCCCTCCTGTTGATCTATTGCTATCTGTGTTGCGATGCTCTAGCTTTTGTACCCGTGATATCCCTTGCAGCCTTATATAGCCGTGGACACATCCTATTACCTATTGTTTGGTAGATAGTTGGACCTGCGCGTCGTAATCGCTTGCTCAAGTGCTGTTGCGTGTCGTCAAGTTCCACAGTTGTTGGAGAATTGCCGTGTGTTTATTGTTGGAGTTGATCAAGACTTTAATTACTGTTTAACAACTAAAATTGAAGTAAGTAAGCAGAGGCACAGGTGGGCAATAGATGTTATTTAGTTGTTAACCGTCCACTTGTGTCCCGTAGGACCCCGAGTACTTGATACCTGTTCCTTAAATATTCGCGCTATCCACATCCGGGAGGATTATGGGACCCCCCTGAGCCAGAGCTTGATTCATTCTTATTTCTTGGGGCCACAAACTAGTTTGAGATTTTATTTACTATCCTGTACTTATGCCATGCTTTACTGCTTTATTTAAATTGTGCGATGGATAGCACCTATACTGTTTAGATCGGGACACGTTTTCGCGGTGTCGACAAGCCCAGTTTTGGGTTCCCAGTCGTTCACAGCCGTCCACCCAAACCTTGAGTCCGTCTCGGAGTCAGCTAGCTTCGTTGCGGGTGTACTCAACGGGGTGGCCCCCGGAAATATTTCTGAATCTGGTGATTGCTTTGTCGTGAAGGCCTCGTTGGGTTTTGATTTGGTTTTTCCGAGGTTGATCGAGTGTGTGTTGCTATTTGTGCACCCCTGCAGGGTAAAATTTTCTGAAAGCCGTGTCCGCGGTTATGGACGACTTGGAGCACAGTATCTCGATCATAGACAACTATAACTAAAGTAGTGCTATAAATTTGACTTTATAATGACTAGTAATCAGCTTCACTATAATGGAATGGCTAACTAAAACTGCCAACAATTGCTTGCTTGAGTTGTCGCTTGCGACCATTGTATCTGACTAGTAAGTATCGCAACTACAACGGAATGGCTAAATAAAAATACCAACAACTGCTGGGTTTTGGGGTTATCTCATGCTAATTGTATCTGACTAGTAAGTGTTTCAACTATAACGGAATGGTTAACTAAAACTGCCCACTGCTTATTATATCAGGATGATTATCTATACTTGACTAGTAATTGCTGCAACGATAACTGAATAAATAAAACTGCCAACTGTGTGAGTTCCTCGGTTGACTTCCTCGTTTGGTCTCGTGGGGGAAACACCAGAATGGGTTTGTTTGATGGTAGCATCAGGTTGGTTCCGAATAGGTCTTTCTTATCCCTCTCTGATAGCCGACAGTTGTATCGAGTCTCTATAGGTTGTTTAGTGCATGCTGCCGCTGCCGCTTCAGTCCACCATACCTATGTAGGCGAGGACCGCCGAATTCTAGTCTCGCCGTGTACTGGCCTCAGTACTGACGCTCCTATTTTTCCTTTGCCCTTTGTCGGCACCCCTTTTTGTTTAAGCAGGTTTTGAGATCGACGTCGTTAGCAGGGTTACCCTTCCGGCTTGGCCTGGGCAGGGTTATGGACGCCATTGGTTATTCTTCAGGGCTCTTAGCCCCATTTGCATCTTGTCCGTAGTCGGACGCTCTATCGTTTTCAAGGTGATTTGGATCTTTGTATATTATATCTGTATTCTTGACTCATTGAGTCGCTGTTGTATATATATTTGTTCTGTGGGTCCCATCGAGGACTGTTGTGTAATGTTATTACTTCGTTTTCCACCCGCACGAAAGTGTCTGGTGGGCACCTTTGAATCGTTTCTATGCGGGTTTGGCGGGAAGCGCTAAAACTTGCATAGGGTCGATTCTGAGGGTGTTACAGGGTGCACGCGTGGCGGACGCGCCGCCGACGCGCGGTGGACGCGCCGCCGACGCGGAGTGGACGCGGGGCGAGCGAGGAGAAAATGACGACTAGGGTTTCGGCGCTGGCAGCGTAGGGGGCTTTTATCCCTCCGAAGAGGACGGCGGGCCGTCGGATCTAGGTCTGGCCGAATCAACGGCCAGGATCCTCTGCCGCGGGCGGTGCCGGGCCGGGCAGGCCGAGCGGCTGGGCGCTGGCGGGCCGCTGCTGGGCTGCGGCCATAGTCCGTCTGCAGCGCGCGGGCGGCGCCTAAGGAGAGCGCGGACAGAGGCCCCTGTGGGCCTTCGCGGGCCGCTGCTGGTTGGGCGGTTGGCGCCTGGCGAGCGCGCGCGCAGCAGGCTGCTGCTGGGCCGCTGGGTCGCGATGGCAGACAGTTTTTCCTATTTTTTACAAAGCTGTTTTTTCTGTTTTTTGCTTAGTTTTAAGCACCTTTTCAACATAGTTGTTTCTAGTCTTTTATTTCAGAGAATATTTGACTAGAGAACGTTATAAAGGCAGTTTTTTTTCTGTAAAGTATGAGTTTTATGAAAGTCATTATTAAAGTTTCCGCTGCAAATAGTTATTTTAAATTGCAAATGTATGGTTTAAATTGCAACAATGCAATAAAAGTTGTTTAAATTTTGATATAAAGATGTGATAAAGTGATTAAAAATTATTATGTCTCATGTTATTAATTGACCAACGTTATTAATAAACATGACCATAATTTTTTCCATTGAGTATTAAAGGTACATTTAACTTTATTTCTGCCCAACGGTGATGTAATTTTAAATAGCACAAAACGATTGCATGCTTAATTTATACCAACGTTGAATTAACGCATACAGTTGTTTTCCTTGGTGATCTCACATCTTTTGTGATTTTCAGGAGGTCTCAACCTCATGGCTTGTTTGAAGGACATCCCGCTCCTAAGGGGGGACAACTACTCCGAATGGAGGAAGAAAGTTGATTTGGCGTTCGTATGCGCCGAAGTGGATTGGATGGTTGACACCAAGCAACCAGTCAAGCCCGCTGACCCAGTCAGAGGAGCTGCTGAGGAAAGTGCTGAGTTTGAGAAAAGGAAGAGGGACCATGCTCCATTGGAGCTGGCCTACTCGATTGATAACCAGAAATGGGTGAACGCCAACAAGAAGTGTCTGGCCTTCGTAAAGAACACAATTGAGAACGCAATAGTGGGCTCAATTGGAGAGTGTGCTACCGTGGGCGAGTATCTCGCCAAGATAAAGAGCCAGTTTACTGGCTCTTCAAAGATGTATGCGACCCAGCTGTTAAAGCAGCTGGTGACTGAAAAGTATACGGGAGGACCCCACGGAATAAGAGAGCACATCTTGAGGATGTCAAACATGGCAGCGAAGCTCAAGCCCATGGATGAGGACCTCGAGCTAAAGCCAGCACTCTTGGTGCACCTTGTGATGGCCTCACTTCCACAGCCTTTTGAAAACTTTGTGATAAACTATAATATGTCCCCTGAAAAGTGGGACATAGAAAAGACCATTGGGATGTGCTCCCAAGAAGAGGAAAGGCTGAAAGCCCTTCACGGAGGTTCCCTGAACTTCGTGAAGGACAATAGGAAGAGAGGCTTCATAGGCGGCAACCATGGTGGCTCACCCTCCAAGCCACATGGCAAGGGTCCAATGCAGCACCAGTACCAGCATCACCAGTCCACCCCTGGGGAGAAAGATCAGTGCCATCGCTGTAAAAAGTCGGGCCACTACAAGAAAGACTGCCCAATTTGGCTGAAGTACATCATGGCCAAAAATGGTAAAGATATTGTTTCTTTTGTTAATGAATCACTGTATGAAAAGTTTACTAGATCCACTTGGTGGATTGATTCTGGTGCAACTGTTCATGTTGCCAACTCTTTACAGGGGTTCCATTCGACAAGGACCACGCCAAGAAGAGAAAGACACATTGAAGTGGCAAATGGAATAGAAGCAGAAGTGGAGGCCATCGGTGACGTCCCTCTGGAGCTGGCTGATGGCTCTTTCCTTTTGCTCAAAGATGTGCTTTTCGTTCCTTCATTACATAGAAATTTAATAAGTGTTTCCTGTTTGGACAAAGATTCTTATGAATGTTATTTCGGAAATGGCAAGTGTGCCATTTGGTTGAAAGACAAATGTGTGGGTGTTGCTACATTATTTGATAAGTTATATTTGTTATCCCTGCATGAGAAAGTTCTTTCTGTGTGTGATGTGAATGAAAAAGTTTCCTTGTCGAACAAAGAACAAAAGAAAAGAAAGCGAACTCTTGACTCATCGAAACTATGGCACTGTAGACTAGGCCATATTTCGAGAGGAAGAATAGAAAGCCTCGTTAAAAATGACATTCTTCCTCCGTTAGAGTTCTCCGACATAGAACAATGCATAGATTGCATTAAAGGAAAGTATGTCAAACAAATTAAAAAGGGTGCAAACCGAAGCATAGCTACACTAGAAATAATCCACACGGATATTTGTGGACCGTTTCCGGTGAAAAGTGTGGATGGCTATGATTCATTCATAACATTTACGGATGATCACTCCCGGTATGGTTATATTTATCCAATTAAAGAAAGATCTGAAGCATTGGATAAAAAAATTTCAAAGCTGAAGTAGAAAATCAGCATGATAAAAGAATTAAAATAGTTCGCTCCGATCGTGGGGGGGAGTACTACGGTCGGCATACTCCATATGGTCAAGTACCAGGACCCTTTGCAAGGTTCCTGCAAGAAAATGGAATAGTCGCCCAGTATTCTATGTCGGGCGAACCTCAGCAAAACGGAGTAGCTGAAGGCGCAACCGTACCCTTATGGATATGGTGCGCAGCATGATGAGCTACTCCACCCTCCCATTGGGATTGTGGATGGAGGCACTTAAAACCGCCATTCACATTCTCAATAGAGTACCAAGTAAGTCGGTGCCCAAAACACCGTATGAATTGTGGACAGGCAGAGTCCCCTCTCTGCACCACTTGAGGGTCTGGGGGAGCCCAGCTGAGGCAAAAGTTTTCAATCCAAACATTGCAAAATTAGACCCCAAAACAGTATCTTGCCACTTCATTGGCTATCCAGATAAGTCAAAAGGCTATCATTTCTACTGTCCTGACAGATACACAAAGTTTGTAGAAACGAGACATGCAGTCTTCTTGGAGGACGAATTAATGAGAGGGAGCACGGTAGCTAGGAAAATTGATCTTGAGGAGAAGAGGGTGCATGCACCTAATCCGATGACTTAGGAACCATTTTTCTCGCTACCTATTGTGCCACCATCTACAACCCCTGAGGTTGTGGTGCCGGCACCTGTTGTGACTCCACACGTGACAACAATGGGCGAAAGTTCGGAACCTGTCCATCAGGAGCCACCTGAACCCACTGTTGAGCACGAAAGGGAGCCAGAACAGCCACCTACAGTAAATGTGCCTGAACCCGAGGCAAGAAATGAGCAAGAGTCTGATGAACTCAGACGGTCTAAAAGAGAACGAAGACCAGCCATTTCCAAAGAAATCTACAAAGTTTACAATGTAGTTCATATGGAGGGCGATCCTACCTCATATGAAGAAGCCATGAGTAGCCCTCACTCAGCCAAGTGGGTGGAGGCAATGGAAGATGAAATGAAATCGATGAGTTCCAACAATGTTTGGGACTTAGAGGAAATTCCCAAAGGAGCCAAAACAGTAGGATGCAAGTGGGTCTACAAAACAAAGTATGACTCCAATGGGAATGTAGAAAAGTACAAAGCTAGACTCGTGGCAAAAGGCTTTACGCAAAGAGAAGGCATAGATTACAATGAGACTTTTTCTCCGGTCTCATGTAAGGACTCCTTCAGAATCATCATGGCACTAGTTGCACATTTTGATTTAGAGTTACATCAAATGGATGTCAAGACGGCATTTCTAAATGGAGATTTAGAAGAAAATGTTTACATGAAACAACCCAAGGGTTTTTTCATGGAGGGGAAGGAACATATGGGATGCTGCCTAAAGAAATCCATTTATGGGTTAAAGCAAGCCTCTAGGCAGTGGTATTTAAAGTTTAATGATACCATTAAAAGATTTGGATTCAAAGAAAATGTTGAGGACAACTGCATTTATGCAAAGTTCAAAAGTGGGAAATATATTTTCCTAATTCTATATGTGGATGACATTCTGCTTGCCAGCAGTGATGTTAGTCTACTACTAGAAACAAAGAAGTTCTTGTCATCAAACTTTGACATGAAAGACCTTGGTGAAGCTTCTTATGTTTTGGGCATAGAAATTCACCGAGACAGAAAGAATGGAGTGTTAGGACTGTCGCAGAAAGCGTATTGTGAAAAGATTTTAAAGAAATACAATATGCATGCGAGTAATTCAACACCTGCTCCCATAGTCAAGGGCGACAGTTTTGGGAAATCCCAATGTCCAAAGAATCAATATGAGATCGATCAAATGAAGTCAGTACCATATGCTTCGGCTGTTGGAAGCTTACAGTATGCACAAGTGTGCACTCGCCCTGACTTAGCATTTATCACCGGGGTACTCGGTAGATATCAAGAGAATCCAGTCATAGAGCACCGGAAGATGGTAAAGAAAGCTTTGCGTTATGTGCAAGGCACAAAAGGCCTCATGCTTACATACAGAAGATCTGGTTCCCTAGAGATAAAAGGGTATTCAGATGCAGATTTTGCGGGAGATAAAGACGACCGAAAGTCCACGACAGGGTATGTCTTTACTCTCGCAGGAGGTGCTATTTCGTGGAGAAGCGCCAAACAGTTGATAGTTGCATCATCTACGATGTATGCAGAGTTTATAGCATGCTATGAGGCCATGGGACAGGCGTTATGGTTAAAGAAATTCTTACCCGACTTGAAAGTGGTTGACTGCATCAGCAGGCCACTAAAGATGTACTGTGACAACGAGCCCGCAGTATTCTATGCTCACAACAACAAGTCGAGTAATGCTTCAAAGTCTATAGATATAAAGTATTATGTTGTGAAGGACAAAGTCCAGGATCAAACTATAAGACTCGAGCATATAAGGACAAAGGATATGCTTGCGGATCCGCTAACGAAAGGCTTACCACCCAATGTGTTCAAGGAGCACATAGCCGGCATGGGTTTAATGGGAAGCCTATGACTCCTGGACTAGAGAGGCCCAAAAGTAACAGAATTTGTTTCAGAACATGAAGGTATATAGTGGCTGTCTGATTCTATCGGCAATTGAGCTGAGACGATGAAACATGCTCTATGTATGATTCTGTGATGGAATAAGTAAAGAACAAGGTTAAAAGTAAAGTCGAGATCTAGGGGGAGAATGTTGGATAGCTCTCTCCCACGTTCGGCCCGAACGGAGTCCCTCAACGCGCCCTAATCGGGGGCGCCCAACCTTATCATGGTTGGTGGGCCCCTGTCGCCAGCGCGCATATAAAGAGGTGGGGGGGCCGGACGCACACGGTACGAGGTTCACCGTGCGCTGCAGCCCCCCACCGACATACCCACCGATTAGGGTTTTAGCGCTAGGCCGACGGGAAGCTCCGCCGCCGCCACTCTCAACCACCCATGCCCACGCCGTCGCCTCTCTCCGTCATGGACACCACCTCTGGCTCGTGTTCCTCGAGCCAAGGCGCAGGTACTACCTCTCTGATCTCTCTCTACTCTCTCAGATCCAACCCAAAGAGCTCTATTGTAATCATCTAGGCTAGAAGATCCAAAAGGCCAATCTAACATTGGGTCTAAGAATCACCCAAGAAGTACTTCCATCACGACAGCCTGTAATTATTGGCAAACAGCCTACAGTATAAAAACACTACTACATGAAGAAAATCTGCAAGAACGAACAAACAAATCACGCAGCAAAGGGATGTAAACAAGATACTGCTGTAACTACCTCGGTGAATTACGCTCCTAGATACAAGCCTGGATGAGTGGTAGTGGTTGAAATAGTACGGTGGGGCCCCAAAAGCCACTCACTGGTAGTCCTTTCAGACGTCCCAACCACTACCCTCTCAACGGGACCTGTACGGGCGGCGTAATCGGCAGGCGAAGGGATCAACTACGTACACAAGTGGGTATGTACGCAAGCCACCATACAAGAGTACATCAGAGCCATACCATCTAGAAAGAAAGGAAATATAGCAACGCCATACGGCAAGATTCAAATAACCTAGATAGATCTATAATTTAGGATACTTCCTCATACAACACACATCAGAGTATCATGCGGAAGCGGCAAACAAAATCCGAGTACTGATAAGAAGCAAATCGGCATAAGATGCCATAGAAATAAGCACATCCCAACTACAGGTCTCACGGATCCCCGTTCCCGGAATCTCTACACCGAACGATCGTTGCCCACATCTTCGGCTTCTTCCACCCAGTATCCGTCCTGCGAAAGTACCTGTCCATCTGAACCAATAATTTATCGTGTGAGACCCTAAGGGTACTCAGCAAGTCTTAATGCCTCTAAAGGGGACACAACCTGGGGTGACGCAATTGCAGCGAAAGATAAACCCTAGCAATTCTACAGATAAACGCTAACCATCCGCCTAACCAATGATAGACGGATGTCCGTGAATTAAGAACAACAGTTATAATGGTAATCTCATCAGATCCATCCTCCTCCTCGCTTACCAACGAGGAAGCGGACGAACAAACCCCCATCCGTTGGCAATTTTATTAACCATTCCATGAGTATTGCACTATTTACTAGTCAAATTACTTAGTTAGATTAAAGCGGTACTTTAGTTATGCTTGTCTATGATCGAGAAACTGTGCTCCAAGTCGTCCATATCCGCGGACACGGCTTTCAGAAAGTTTTACCCTGCAGGGGTGCACAAATAGCAACACACACTCGATCAACCTCGGAAAAACCAAATCAAAACCCAACGAGGCCTTCACGACAAAGCAATCACAGGATTCAGAAATATTTCAGGGGGCCACCCCATTGAGTAGACCCGCAACGAAGTAAGCTAGCTCCGAGACGGACTCAAGGTCTACGACAATGGCTGTAAACGACTGGGAACCCCAAACGGGGCTTGTCGATACCGCGAAAACATTCCGCTTACCTAAACAGTACAGTGTGCTATACATCGCACAATCGTAAATAAAACGGTAAAGCATGGCATAAGTACAGGATCGTAAATAAAACCTCAAACTAGTTTGTGGCCCCAAGAAATAAGAATGAATCAAGCTCTGGCTCAGGGGGTCCCATATACCTCCCGGATGTGGATAGCGCGATAAATCTTGGAACAGGAATCAAGTACTCGGGGTCTTACGGGACACAAGTGAGCAGGAAAAACCAAATAGCAGATGTTGCTCACCGGTGCCACTTTCATTAGTTATCCCATCACTACTCAGGTTAAGTTGTTTATGTACCTCATTATCCAACAGACTCTCACATACCCTACACATGCTGTTCTACGACTCGCATGGCTCAAACAACTCCTATAGTAGTGGCTCATGGGATGGAGGAACAAGCTTGGTGGGGTTTAAAAGTAAAGGCTATGCATACTTGGGATTCAATTTAATGCAATCGCGACTCAATGATGCAAGAAATAAGATAGAGGCAATAGGTATTGTATGTATGCAAGCATGTGGAAGTGCTTGCCTGTTAACTCAGTTGAAGCGAGGGACGGATCTGGGTAGTGCTCCTGGTTCTCTTGATATAACCCCTGCTCAGTGTCTATCCGAGAAAAACCAAACAAACAAGGCCGACATGAATATAGAGCACAAGCATATGAATAAGATGCGTCAAGCAAACAATCATGCCATGATGAATGATGCACAATTTACATGGCAATAAGGTAGCATGGCATGGTGAGGTGTGGAGGACAAGTAGTAACATTTTTATGGGGTTTTGGGTCCCATTTTGTTGTCATAACACTTGCTGTACCCTATATTTTTATATGATGCATGCAGCAATTGAAGTCATGGATAGCATAAACAGAAAGGTCTCGTCGAGCTGATCATTTTAGACATATCATTTGCCAAATTTGGAATTATAAAACAAAAGTTATTGATTATTTAAATTCTAGTGGCAATTAGTGTAATTTAAATAAACTTGAAATTTTAATTGTGCAAAAGGCAATATGGATGGCATATTTGGAATCCTCTCATTTTCCTGATCTCAAAACATATATCATTTGCATTATTTGGTTTTATACATGAAAAGTTATTTAAATACTGGTTTGAATTTGAATTTGAATTATTTAAACTAGATTTTTAAAACAGACAAAGCAGAATTGCTTTTTACACCCAGCTGCAGCGAGCCCCAGTCGCTGACAGATGGGCCAGGCAACAGAGGCCCACGCGTGCTGCCAAGCCTCTGCCACTATGGCCTTATCCAGCACAAGCGGCTGACAGGTGGGCCGGTGGGCTCGTGGGTCCACACGCCAGCGCCTGGGCAAAGAGGGACCGCGGGTTAAAATGCGGGGAGTTGGGGAGCCTTTTTGCAAAAGATCGCTGACGCTGACAGGTGGGAACCGAGGGACGGCGGGTTTAGGCGGGAGAAAACTCGGGGTCCTAAATGCAAAAAGCCAAAATCTGTCGGGCGGCAGCGACGCAGCGCTCTGCCGGCGACAGCGATCGGCCGCCGTTTGATCGACGTTGGCGAGCGAACCACTGGGTGAATCGCATCGCGGCCAAAACGAAAAAGGTAGAGGGTTCATCGGTCTGCAACTTTGGTTTGGGATGTCTGCGCGAAGGAGGACCGTAGCGCGCGGGGCAGGGCTCTGAACCTGGCCAGATCTCCTGCTGCCGCAGCTGCTGTCGCCAGCACGCGAAGCGCGGCGCGCGCGCAGAGCGCTCGACCGAATGCGACGGCGACGCACGGCGAGAGGGAGAGGGAGACGTTGTCTGGGGGGAAGAGGAGCTCACCAGCAGCTCGACGGCGCGGTTGGCGAGGCTCGGGGAGGTCCGGATCCGCCGGCGGGCTCGTGGCGAGAAGCGGCAGATCTCTCCGGCCACGACGACGGCGGGGCTGCGCCGGCGAGGTACGGCTGGGTCTTCGTGTCCTGGGCGAAGCAGAGGAAGCAGCGGAGTCTCCTGGGGCTCTGGGCTGCCCTGGCGCGCTCGGGATCGTAGGGAAAACAGAGGTGGTCGCCGCTAGGGTTTAGAAGGACGGGGGGGCATGGCTGAGCTGGGAAGGTAGGAAGGAGGGAGGAGGGTTCCTGGGGTGGACGGTGAGTGCCTGGGCGAGGCAGAGACGTGGGGGAGGATAAGATCGCAAGGTAAGCAGGAGGGTTGCGTGGGGGAGGGGAAGCTGGCCAGGGTGGCGTCGGTGTCCCTTTTTCCCTTCCTCACGTGAGCCAGGGCAGGTAGCTGGTGGTTGAGCGGGTCCAGGCTGGGTTGGAGAGGGCTCGGGGAGGCAGGTGTGAAGGGGGGCCCTAGGGCAGGGAGAGAAGAGAGGAAGAGGGCCGGCTCGGCTAGGGGTAGGTTCGGGGTGGGGTAGCTAGGGCATGGTGACCATGTGGGTATGCAAGATAGGTCTAGGGGTGGATAGGAAAAGGGGTGCTTTGGGTTGAGATAGCAAGGGTGTAGTTTAGGTTTTGTTTAGGATGGGTATGGCATGGGGTAGATTTTAGGGTTTTAGCTAAGAGAGGGGGGTAAGATAGAGGGAGTGACTTATACTTGATCATGCATGCTCCAAACAAGCCCTAACAAGATCAAGGCAAGAAAAGAGAGAGAGGGAGAGAGAGATATGGTGATAGGATTGTCCTTATGCTCACACATGATCACATGTGTATGCATGGAGATGGGGATAGAGGTTTAGATGATATGGTGAAGAATACCACAAGCCAACTCAAGATTTAAACCAAGAAAAGATGATCCATGCAAACAAGCTAAAACATTCCCAGAGCCAAGGAAAAAGGTGGCACTTGCATGGCCCATGCAACAATATTTGCCATGTGGTTATGTTGTGAAAACAACATTATTTCATGTGGCATTAATCCTTGCATTCCCAAAAGGTGGGCAAAAGCCAAGCAAAAGATTATGGGTGGAAACCAACCAACCCACATGAGCTAGAGATAAACCAAATTAAAATGCCAAGCTCATATTTATTGGATGGTGGAATTATAAGGTGGTGAAAGAAAAGGTGGAGTCAATAAGAGAGATGCCCTCAACTCAACTTGGGCATTTAACAATATATCAAGAGCCAAATACAATATCAAGAGGCAAATACAATTAATCATGCACATGAGATAAGAACCAAACAAGAAAGGGTTTTATATGATGCTCAAATGCAAGGTGGTATGATGGTATGAGCATGATATGATGATGATGCAACAACTATATGTTGGAAGTGGCCCTTTTTATTATCATAACATGTAGCATTACAGGTGTTAGACCACTGGGATGCTACAACTCTCCCCCACTAAACAGGAATCTCGTACCGAGATTCTAGGAAGAAGAAGAAGATACAAAGAGAGAAGGATGGTTGGCACGGAGTTCATCTTCACGCTCCCATGTGGCTTCATCAACAGAATGGTGTGACCACTGCACCTTGCAGAACTTGATGGACTTGTTGCGAGTCCTTCGTTCTGCGGTCTCAAGGATTTTGGTGGGGTGTTCTTGATAAGACAAGTCTTCTTGGAGGTCGATTAGCTCATGGTCCACGGTCCTGCCGGGATCTTTGAAGCACTTCTTGAGCTGAGAGATGTGGAAAACATCATGGACTTTGAGTTTTTCCGGAAGCTCCAGGGCATAAGCAACTTCTCCTCTTCTACCACGTATCTTGAAAGGACCGATGTATCTAGGAGCCAACTTTCCTTTGATACCGAAACGGTGTGTTCCTCTCATGGGAGTGACACGAAGGTAGACGAGATCACCAGGGGCATACACCATATCTGTGTGCTTCCTGTCGTAGTTGCTCTTCTGACGACTTTGAGCAATCTTCAGGTTCTCCAGAATGATATGCACCTTCTCCTCTGCCTGAGTTACAATGTCAGGGCCAAACCAGATTCTTTCTCCTGCACCTGACCAACCAATCGGAGTTCTGCACTTGCGTCCATAGAGAGCCTCGATTGGTGCCATCTTCAGACTCTTTTGGAAGCTGTTGTTGTAGGAGAATTCAGCATATGGAAGACATTCCTCCCACTTCATGCCAAATGAGATGACGCAAGCCCGAAGCATGTCCTCCAGAATCTGATTGATTCTTTCCACTTGTCCTTGCGACTGAGGGTGGTAAGCAGTGCTGAAGTTCAACTTTGTTCCCAAAGCTTTTTGGAAACTCTCCCAGAACTTTGAGGTGAAGATGCTCCCACGGTCTGAACTGATTTCAAGTGGAACCCCATGTAGAGAGACAATTCTGTTGATATAGAGCTCAACCAACTGAATTCCAGAAATTGTTTCCTTGACGGGGAAGAAATGAGCCACTTTAGAAAGCCTGTCGATGACAAAAAAGATTGCATTGTTGCCCTTCTGCGATCTAGGAAACCCAGTGATGAAGTCCATCTCTACTTTCTCCCATTTCCATTCCGGTGGTTTCAATGGCTGTAGAAGACCGAATGGTTTCTGATGGACAGCCTTGACTCTGCGACAGACATCACATTCTGAGACATACTTGGCACAATACCGTTTCAACCCAGGCCACCAGTATTGTGTTTTCAAGTCCATGTACATCTTTGTGCTGCCAGGATGGATAGATAGAACCGAATCATGCGCCTCCTTGAGAACTTGGTCTCTCAGACCCGGGTAGTTTGGAACAAACATCCGGTGTTCAAAGAAGAGCGTGCCTTGATCATCCACGTGGAAGGACTCATACTTCGGAAGCCCAAGTTTCGAGATGAGCTTTCTGGTGTGCGGATCACCAAGCTGACGAGAGCGAATCTTTTCTTCCAAGAGAGGGGTAGCCAGAAGGTTCAGGAGATGCCCTTGTTCCACAACTTCAAGGTTGAGCTGACGGAATTCCTCGCACAAGAGAGGCTGCTGCTCTTCTATCATGAGGTTGTTGACATAAGCTTTGCGGCTGAGAGCATCGGCCATGACATTAGCTTTGCCCGGTGTGTAATTGATGGTCACATCAAAGTCATTGATTGCTTCAATCCATCTCCTCTGCCGAAGGTTGAGATCAGGCTGAGTGAAGATATACTTCAAACTCTTGTGGTCCGAGAAGATCTCACAACGGTTACCAAGCAAGTAGTGCCTCCATAGCTTCAAAGCAAAGACAACTGCTGCTAGTTCGAGGTCATGTGTGGGATAGTTAATCTCACGCGTCTTCAACTGACGAGAGGCATAAGCAACCACCTGTTTCTCTTGCATAAGGACCGCACCCAATCCTTGCAAAGAGGCGTCGCGGAATATCTGGAAAGGCTTAGATGTATCTGGAGGAACCAAGACTGGTGTGGAAGTGAGCTTCTCTTTAAGTGTCTCAAAACTTTCTTGACAAGCAGGAGTCCACAGGTACTTCTTGCCTTTCTTGAGGAGATCGGTAAGAGGCTTTGCTATCTTCGAGAAGTTCTGAACAAAGCGACGGCAATAGCTAGCCAAGCCGAGAAAACTCCGCACTTCCTTGACATTAGCAGGGGGAAGCCATTCAACTATTGTCTTCACGGTTTCCGGGTTGACTGCAATGCCCTTGGCAGAGATAACATGACCAAGATAGGTTACTTCAGGCAGCCAAAACTCACACTTAGAGAACTTTGCATACAAGCGGTTCTCACGAAGCTTGTTCAGGACACACCGCAGGTGTTCTTCATGCTCCTCCTTAGACTTGGAATAGACCAGAATGTCATCCAGATATACCACGACAAACTTATCAAGGTACTCCATGAAAAATGAGTTCATCAGCCTCGAGAAGGTAGCAGGTGCGTTGGTTAGGCCGAAAGACATGACCGTGTACTCATACAGGCCATAGCGGGTGGTGAAAGCTGTTTTGGGCACATCTTCTTTGCGAATTTTGATTTGGTGATAACCACTTCTCAAGTCCAGCTTAGAGAACACCACAGCTCCTGCTAGCTGATCAAATAGATCATTTATCCGTGGAAGAGGATATTTGTTCTTGATGGTTTTAGCATTGAGAGCCCGGTAGTCAACACATAGCCTATCGGTTCTGTCACGCTTCTTCACAAAGATTGTTGGGCTACCCCAAGAAGAAGTGCTGTGTTGAATGAAACCCAACTTCTCTTGTTCATCAAGTTGTCGTTTGAGTTCAGCCAACTCAGAAGGTCCCATTTTATAAGGCCGCTTGGAGATAGGAGCCGTTCCAGGTTCAAGCTCAATCACGAATTCAACCTCGCGATCCGGAGGCATACCAGGCAACTCTTCAGGAAAGACATCTGGGAACTCACAGACCACTGGTACACTCTGAATAGCTTCCATAGCATCATCATTCAGAGCCGCCAAGGAATAGAGCTGGACAGCAGGAGTCGGACTTGGAGAAAAGACTATATGGCCTTCAGGAATCTTCAGAGACACTGAGCGTTCAGCACAATCAATCACAGCTGCATTTGCTGTCAACCAATCCATGCCCAAGATGACATCAATGTCAGAGTTGCCCAGAACAATCAAAGAAGCCAAGAATGAAGAACCACCAATCTCAACTTGGTTGCCATGGCTGATCTTAGTTGCCATCATATTTGCTCCAGGAGAAAGAACCATTAACTTCTTAAGAAGAGGATCCGCCGCTAACCCATTCTCACTTGCAAACTTGATGGAAACAAAAGAATGCGATGCACCAGAATCGAACAAAACTCGTGCAGGGACTGAGTTAACGGATAGCATACCCATCACCACTCCAGCTGCATGCTCAGCTTGAGCGGCGTTGACACAATTGGCACGAGCAACCGTAGACCCGGGCTTGGTGTTGATGTTGAGAGCCCGAGGCGGTGGTGCACGAACCGAAGGAGAGCTTGTTGCAGATCTTGGCGGGGGTTGAGGGAGAGCTTTGTTCTTCAACGGACAGTTCCAGTGGGGATGTCCAGGATCTCCACACGTGTAACAAGCACCAGGTGGACGTGGAGCAGAGTAGCCAGGGACTCCGCCAGGCGCTCCAGGGTAGTGGTTGTTGTAGCCCCTGGGAGCCGCAGTGGTGAAGTTTGGTGGCCTTGGCGCGAAACTCGCAGGTCTTGGTGGAGCCGGGAGCGACGGTGGGGTGTTAGGAACCCAGACACGCCGCTTAGAAGGAGCTGCCATAACTGCAGAGCTTGATGCATCCCTGTTGTGTTTCTTGGACTCCTCAAACATTTGCCTGCTTGCCTCCTCTTGCAGTGCTGTGTGCTGTAGTCCCAGGAAAGATGTCGGCCTTGCATGAGTAATCGCATACTTGATCGATGCATTAAGCCCTTGCCTGAACCTCTTCTGCTTCTTCTTGTCATCAGATACCTCATCACCACCGTAACGAGAGAGATTCATGAAGTTCCTGATGTAGGTGTTGACGTTATCATTTCCTTGCTTCAGGTTGAGAAAAGCCTCCTTCATCCTTTCCATAACAATCTCTGAGAGAAACTGCTCCTTGAACGCTCCAGTGAACCTTTCCCAAGTTGGCTGGAAACCAGTGCAGCTTGCCTTCAAGTAGTTCTCCCACCAGAGAGCTGCATCTCCCTTGAGAAGGTGAGTAGCACACTTGACCCACTCTTGTTCCGGAACATCAGCAGTCTCGAGCAACCTTGAGATCTCACGCAGCCAATCATCCGCGTCCAGAGGTCGGTCAGACACATCAAACTGACGAGGGTTGAACTTGAGGAAGCTCTTGATGTCTCCGCGCTTGGGAGGTGGAGGAAGTGGAGCAAACTCATTTCTTCTGACACTCTCCTCAAAGCGCTGCTGGTTCTCTTGCATAGCTGCCAAAGCATTAGCGATGTTTGACAGCGCGGAGCCCAGTTCCGGAGGTATGTCCTATCAGTCCGGCGTGGTGGAGCCATCCTGTCATTGATATAAAACTCAAGTCAGTACTATAATGGAAGATGATAATAATCCAAAATAGTACCAAGATGGAATTAACCAAGATTTAAGGATACCATTACTGAGATGATATTAAAATATCAACAAAGTTCATAGCACCTAAAAGATATTAAGCATATCGCACACGACTGAAAAGGAGTGTGGTACACAAATATATCAAAGAAAAATTTTCCACAAATTTCGGCATTAGAATACCAATAGATGCGCAAAATTACTTAACGAATCAAGATTAGTGACTCTACCGATTCAATATACAAAAGCGAATGATAAAAGTAGTGGTATGGTCGCGACTCCATCCCGCACTCAAATCATTACTCCGCACATGAATAAGTGGAACACATATCCTAACCCCTTCTTCTCACGACGAACCCTAAGATTGGTAACTACGGAAACGAACACCCCAAACAAGATAGCGTCGGACACAAAGAGGAAGCTAGATTGCGTCGGTTTGCAAAAGCCTGTCGGTATGGAATGTACCAACAGTTGATAACCAAAGGCAGATAAGATAACAACTTGGATGCAACAGATAGACAAGGGATTACACACACACACACACACACACAACCTATGGTACTACGGAAACCCAGAACACGTGAATCCTAGTTTGAATTTTGAGAAGAGGATTGAAAACGTTGCACTTCCTTACCAGAAAAGGGTGGGTGGGAGGTTAAGAAGAAAAGTGGAAGCAGTCCTACTCTCGCGTTTTGTTTTTCCTTAATATACATAACTACCAAAATATTTGCTAGACTGACAACGACCGTTTGGCTGAAACCCTGAAGGTCGGGATGGCTCTGATACCAATTGTAACTACCTCGGTGAATTACGCTCCTAGATACAAGCCTGGATGAGTGGTAGTGGTTGAAATAGTACGGTGGGGCCCCAAAAGCCACTCACTGGTAGTCCTTTCAGACGTCCCAACCACTACCCTCTCAACGGGACCTGTACGGGCGGCGTAATCGGCAGGCGAAGGGATCAACTACGTACACAAGTGGGTATGTACGCAAGCCACCATACAAGAGTACATCAGAGCCATACCATCTAGAAAGAAAGGAAATATAGCAACGCCATACGGCAAGATTCAAATAACCTAGATAGATCTATAATTTAGGATACTTCCTCATACAACACACATCAGAGTATCATGCGGAAGCGGCAAACAAAATCCGAGTACGGATAAGAAGCAAATCGGCATAAGATGCCATAGAAATAAGCACATCCCAACTACAGGTCTCACGGATCCCCGTTCCCGGAATCTCTACACCGAACGATCGTTGCCCACATCTTCGGCTTCTTCCACCCAGTATCCGTCCTGCGAAGGTACCTATCCATCTGAACCAATAATTTATCGTGTGAGACCCTAAGGGTACTCAGCAAGTCTTAATGCCTCTAAAGGGGACACAACCTGGGGTGACGCAATTGCAGCGAAAGATAAACCCTAGCAATTCTACAGATAAACGCTAACCATCCGCCTAACCAATGATAGACGGATGTCCGTGAATTAAGAACAACAGTTATAATGGTAATCTCATCAGATCCATCCTCCTCCTCGCTTACCAACGAGGAAGCGGACGAACAAACCCCCATCCGTTGGCAATTTTATTAACCATTCCATGAGTATTGCACTATTTACTAGTCAAATTACTTAGTTAGATTAAAGCGGTACTTTAGTTATGCTTGTCTATGATCGAGAAACTGTGCTCCAAGTCGTCCATATCCGCGGACACGGCTTTCAGAAAGTTTTACCCTGCAGGGGTGCACAAATAGCAACACACACTCGATCAACCTCGGAAAAACCAAATCAAAACCCAACGAGGCCTTCACGACAAAGCAATCACAGGATTCAGAAATATTTCAGGGGGCCACCCCATTGAGTAGACCCGCAACGAAGTAAGCTAGCTCCGAGACGGACTCAAGGTCTGCGACAATGGCTGTAAACGACTGGGAACCCCAAACGGGGCTTGTCGATACCGCGAAAACATTCCGCTTACCTAAACAGTACAGTGTGCTATACATCGCACAATCGTAAATAAAACGGTAAAGCATGGCATAAGTACAGGATCGTAAATAAAACCTCAAACTAGTTTGTGGCCCCAAGAAATAAGAATGAATCAAGCTCTGGCTCAGGGGGGTCCCATATACCTCCCGGATGTGGATAGCGCGATAAATCTTGGAACAGGAATCAAGTACTCGGGGTCTTACGGGACACAAGTGAGCAGGAAAAACCAAATAGCAGATGTTGCTCACCGGTGCCACTTTCATTAGTTATCCCATCACTACTCAGGTTAAGTTGTTTAGGTACCTCATTATCCAACAGACTCTCACATACCCTACACATGCTGTTCTACGACTCGCATGGCTCAAACAACTCCTATAGTAGTGGCTCATGGGATGGAGGAACAAGCTTGGTGGGGTTTAAAAGTAAAGGCTATGCATACTTGGGATTCAATTTAATGCAATCGCGACTCAATGATGCAAGAATAAGATAGAGGCAATAGGTACTGTATGTATGCAAGCATGTGGAAGTGCTTGCCTGTTAACTCAGTTGAAGCGAGGGACGGATCTGGGTAGTGCTCCTGGTTCTCTTGATATAACCCCTGCTCAGTGTCTCTCCGAGAAAAAAACCAAACAAACAAGGCCGACATGAATATAGAGCACAAGCATATGAATAAGATGCGTCAAGCAAACAATCATGCCATGATGAATGATGCACAATTTACATGGCAATAAGGTAGCATGGCATGGTGAGGTGTGGAGGACAAGTAGTAACATTTTTATGGGTTTTGGGTCCCATTTTGTTGTCATAACACTTGCTGTACCCTATATTTTTATATGATGCATGCAGCAATTGAAGTCATGGATAGCATAAACAGAAAGGTCTCGTCGAGCTGATCATTTTAGACATATCATTTGCCAAATTTGGAATTATAAAACAAAAGTTATTGATTATTTAAATTCTAGTGGCAATTAGTGTAATTTAAATAAACTTGAAATTTTAATTGTGCAAAAGGCAATATGGATGGCATATTTGGAATCCTCTCATTTTCCTGATCTCAAAACATATATCATTTGCATTATTTGGTTTTATACATGAAAAGTTATTTAAATACTGGTTTGAATTTGAATTTGAATTATTTAAACTAGATTTTTAAAACAGACAAAGCAGAATTGCTTTTTACACCCAGCTGCAGCGAGCCCCAGTCGCTGACAGATGGGCCAGGCAACAGAGGCCCACGCGTGCTGCCAAGCCTCTGCCACTATGGCCTTATCCAGCACAAGCGGCTGACAGGTGGGCCAGTGGGCTCGTGGGTCCACACGCCAGCGCCTGGGCAAAGAGGGACCGCGGGTTAAAATGCGGGGAGTTGGGGAGCCTTTTTGCAAAAGATCGCTGACGCTGACAGGTGGGAACCGAGGGACGGCGGGTTTAGGCGGGAGAAAACTCGGGGTCCTAAATGCAAAAAGCCAAAATCTGTCGGGCGGCAGCGACGCAGCGCTCTGCCGGCGACAGCGATCGGCCGCCGTTTGATCGACGTTGGCGAGCGAACCACTGGGTGAATCGCATCGCGGCCAAAACGAAAAAGGTAGAGGGTTCATCGGTCTGCAACTTTGGTTTGGGATGTCTGCGCGAAGGAGGACCGTAGCGCGCGGGGCAGGGCTCTGAACCTGGCCAGATCTCCTGCTGTCGCCAGCACGCGACGCGCGGCGCGCGCGCAGAGCGCTCGACCGAATGCGACGGCGACGCACGGCGAGAGGGAGAGGGAGACGTTGTCTGGGGGGAAGAGGAGCTCACCAGCAGCTCGACGGCGCGGTTGGCGAGGCTCGGGGAGGTCCGGATCCGCCGGCGGGCTCGTGGCGAGAAGCGGCAGATCTCTCCGGCCACGACGACGGCGGGGCTGCGCCGGCGAGGTACGGCTGGGTCTTCGTGTCCTGGGCGAAGCAGAGGAAGCAGCGGAGTCTCCTGGGGCTCTGGGCTGCCCTGGCGCGCTCGGGATCGTAGGGAAAACAGAGGTGGTCGCCGCTAGGGTTTAGAAGGACGGGGGGCATGGCTGAGCTGGGAAGGTAGGAAGGAGGGAGGAGGGTTCCTGGGGTGGACGGTGAGTGCCTGGGCGAGGCAGAGACGTGGGGGAGGATAAGATCGCAAGGTAAGCAGGAGGGTTGCGTGTGGGGAGGGGAAGCTGGCCAGGGTGGCGTCGGTGTCCCTTTTTCCCTTCCTCACGTGAGCCAGGGCAGGTAGCTGGTGGTTAAGCGGGTCCAGGCTGGGTTGGAGAGGGCTCGGGGAGGCAGGTGTGAAGGGGGCCCCTAGGGCAGGGAGAGAAGAGAGGAAGAGGGCCGGCTCGGCTAGGGGTAGGTTCGGGGTGGGGTAGCTAGGGCATGGTGACCATGTGGGTATGCAAGATAGGTCTAGGGGTGGATAGGAAAAGGGGTGCTTTGGGTTGAGATAGCAAGGGTGTAGTTTAGGTTTTGTTTAGGATGGGTATGGCATGGGGTAGATTTTAGGGTTTTAGCTAAGAGAGGGGGGTAAGATAGAGGGAGTGACTTATACTTGATCATGCATGCTCCAAACAAGCCCTAACAAGATCAAGGCAAGAAAAGAGAGAGAGGGAGAGAGAGATATGGTGATAGGATTGTCCTTATGCTCACACATGATCACATGTGTATGCATGGAGATGGGGATAGAGGTTTAGATGATATGGTGAAGAATACCACAAGCCAACTCAAGATTTAAACCAAGAAAAGATGATCCATGCAAACAAGCTAAAACATTCCCAGAGCCAAGGAAAAAGGTGGCACTTGCATGGCCCATGCAACAATATTTGCCATGTGGTTATGTTGTGAAAACAACATTATTTCATGTGGCATTAATCCTTGCATTCCCAAAAGGTGGGCAAAAGCCAAGCAAAGATTTATGGGTGGAAACCAACCAACCCACATGAGCTAGAGATAAACCAAATTAAAATGCCAAGCTCATATTTATTGGATGGTGGAATTATAAGGTGGTGAAAGAAAAGGTGGAGTCAATAAGAGAGATGCCCTCAACTCAACTTGGGCATTTAACAATATATCAAGAGCCAAATACAATATCAAGAGGCAAATACAATTAATCATGCACATGAGATAAGAACCAAACAAGAAAGGGTTTTATATGATGCTCAAATGCAAGGTGGTATGATGGTATGAGCATGATATGATGATGATGCAACAACTATATGTTGGAAGTGGCCCTTTTTATTATCATAACATGTAGCATTACAGGTGTTAGACCACTGGGATGCTACAACTCTCCCCCACTAAACAGGAATCTCGCCCCGAGATTCTAGGAAGAAGAAGAAGATACAAAGAGAGAAGGATGGTTGGCACGGAGTTCATCTTCACGCTCCCATGTGGCTTCATCAACAGAATGGTGTGACCACTGCACCTTGCAGAACTTGATGGACTTGTTGCGAGTCCTTCGTTCTGCGGTCTCAAGGATTTTGGTGGGGTGTTCTTGATAAGACAAGTCTTCTTGGAGGTCGATTAGCTCATGGTCCACGGTCCTGCCGGGATCTTTGAAGCACTTCTTGAGCTGAGAGATGTGGAAAACATCATGGACTTTGAGTTTTTCCGGAAGCTCCAGGGCATAAAGCAACTTCTCCTCTTCTACCACGTATCTTGAAAGGACCGATGTATCTAGGAGCCAACTTTCCTTTGATACCGAAACGGTGTGTGTTCCTCTCATGGGAGTGACACGAAGGTAGACGAGATCACCAGGGGCATACACCATATCTGTGTGCTTCCTGTCGTAGTTGCTCTTCTGACGACTTTGAGCAATCTTCAGGTTCTCCAGAATGATATGCACCTTCTCCTCTGCCTGAGTTACAATGTCAGGGCCAAACCAGATTCTTTCTCCTGCACCTGACCAACCAATCGGGAGTTCTGCACTTGCGTCCATAGAGAGCCTCGAATGGTGCCATCTTCAGACTCTTTTGGAAGCTGTTGTTGTAGGAGAATTCAGCATATGGAAGACATTCCTCCCACTTCATGCCAAATGAGATGACGCAAGCCCGAAGCATGTCCTCCAGAATCTGATTGATTCTTTCCACTTGTCCTTGCGACTGAGGGTGGTAAGCAGTGCTGAAGTTCAACTTTGTTCCCAAAGCTTTTTGGAAACTCTCCCAGAACTTTGAGGTGAAGATGCTCCCACGGTCTGAACTGATTTCAAGTGGAACCCCATGCAGAGAGACAATTCTGTTGATATAGAGCTCAGCCAACTGAATTCCAGAAATTGTTTCCTTGACGGGGAAGAAATGAGCCACTTTAGAAAGTCTGTCGATGACAAAAAAGATTGCATTGTTGCCCTTCTGCGATCTAGGAAACCCAGTGATGAAGTCCATCTCTACTTTCTCCCATTTCCATTCCGGTGGTTTCAATGGCTGTAGAAGACCGAATGGTTTCTGATGGACAGCCTTGACTCTGCGACAGACATCACATTCTGAGACATACTTGGCATAATACCGTTTCAACCCAGGCCACCAGTATTGTGTTTTCAAGTCCATGTACATCTTTGTGCTGCCAGGATGGATAGATAGAACCGAATCATGCGCCTCCTTGAGAACTTGGTCTCTCAGACCCGGGTAGTTTGGAACAAACATCCGGTGTTCAAAGAAGAGCGTGCCTTGATCATCCACGTGGAAGGACTCATACTTCGGAAGCCCAAGTTTCGAGATGAGCTTTCTGGTGTGCGGATCACCAAGCTGACGAGAGCGAATCTTTTCTTCCAAGAGAGGGGTAGCCAGAAGGTTCAGGAGATGCCCTTGTTCCACAACTTCAAGGTTGAGCTGACGGAATTCCTCGCACAAGAGAGGCTGCTGCTCTTCTATCATGAGGTTGTTGACATAAGCTTTGCGGCTGAGAGCATCGGCCATGACATTAGCTTTGCCCGGTGTGTAATTGATGGTCACATCAAAGTCATTGATTGCTTCAATCCATCTCCTCTGCCGAAGGTTGAGATCAGGCTGAGTGAAGATATACTTCAAACTCTTGTGGTCCGAGAAGATCTCACAACGGTTACCAAGCAAGTAGTGCCTCCATAGCTTCAAAGCAAAGACAACTGCTGCTAGTTCGAGGTCATGTGTGGGATAGTTATCTCATGCGTCTTCAACTGACGAGAGGCATAAGCAACCACCTGTTTCTCTTGCATAAGGACCGCACCCAATCCTTGCAAAGAGGCGTCGCAGAATATCTGGAAAGGCTTAGATGTATCTGGAGGAACCAAGACTGGTGTGGAAGTGAGCTTCTCTTTAAGTGTCTCAAAACTTTCTTGACAAGCAGGAGTCCACAGGTACTTCTTGCCTTTCTTGAGGAGATCGGTAAGAGGCTTTGCTATCTTCGAGAAGTTCTGAACAAAGCGACGGCAATAGCTAGCCAAGCCGAGAAAACTCCGCACTTCCTTGACATTAGCAGGGGGAAGCCATTCAACTATTGTCTTCACGGTTTCCGGGTTGACTGCAATGCCCTTGGCAGAGATAACATGACCAAGATAGGTTACTTCAGGCAGCCAAAACTCACACTTAGAGAACTTTGCATACAAGCGGTTCTCACGAAGCTTGTTCAGGGACACCCGCAGGTGTTCTTCATGCTCCTCCTTAGACTTGGAATAGACCAGAATGTCATCCAGATATACCACGACAAACTTATCAAGGTACTCCATGAAAACTGAGTTCATCAGCCTCGAGAAGGTAGCAGGTGCGTTGGTTAGGCCGAAAGACATGACCGTGTTCATACAGGCCATAGCGGGTGGTGAAAGCTGTTTTGGGCACATCTTCTTTGCGAATTTTGATTTGGTGATAACCACTTCTCAAGTCCAGCTTAGAGAACACCACAGCTCCTGCTAGCTGATCAAATAGATCATTTATCCGTGGAAGAGGATATTTGTTCTTGATGGTTTTAGCATTGAGAGCCCGGTAGTCAACACATAGCCTATCGGTTCTGTCACGCTTCTTCACAAAGATTGTTGGCTACCCCAAGAAGAAGTGCTGTGTTGAATGAAACCCAACTTCTCTTGTTCATCAAGTTGTCGTTTGAGTTCAGCCAACTCAGAAGGTCCCATTTTATAAGGCCGCTTGGAGATAGGAGCCGTTCCAGGTTCAAGCTCAATCACGAATTCAACCTCGCGATCCGGAGGCATACCCGGCAACTCTTCAGGAAAGACATCTGGGAACTCACAGACCACTGGTACACTCTGAATAGCTTCCATAGCATCATCATTCAGAGCCGCCAAGGAATAGAGCTGGACAGCAGAGTCAGACTTGGAGAAAAGACTATATGGCCTTCAGGAATCTTCAGAGACACTGAGCGTTCAGCACAATCAATCACAGCTGCATTTGCTGTCAACCAATCCATGCCCAAGATGACATCAATGTCAGAGTTGCCCAGAACAATCAAAGAAGCCAAGAATGAAGAACCCAATCTCAACTTGGTTGCCATGGCTGATCTTAGTTGCCATCATATTTGCTCCAGGAGAAAGAACCATTAACTTCTTAAGAAGAGGATCCGCCGCTAACCCATTCTCACTTGCAAACTTGATGGAAACAAAAGAATGCGATGCACCAGAATCGAACAAAACTCGTGCAGGGACTGAGTTAACGGATAGCATACCCATCACCACTCAGCTGCATGCTCAGCTTGAGCGGCGTTGACACAATTGGCACGAGCAACCGTAGACCCGGGCTTGGTGTTGATGTTGAGAGCCCGAGGCGGTGGTGCACGAACCGAAGGAGAGCTTGTTGCAGATCTTGGCGGGGGTTGAGGGAGAGCTTTGTTCTTCAACGGACAGTTCCAGTGGGGATGTCCAGGATCTCCACACGTGTAACAAGCACCAGGTGGACGTGGAGCAGAGTAGCCAGGGACTCCGCCAGGCGCTCCAGGGTAGTGGTTGTTGTAGCCCCTGGGAGCCGCAGTGGTGAAGTTTGGTGGCCTTGGCGCGAAACTCGCAGGTCTTGGTGGAGCCGGGAGCGACGGTGGGGTGTTAGGAACCCAGACACGCCGCTTAGAAGGAGCTGCCATAACTGCAGAGCTTGATGCATCCCTGTTGTGTTTCTTGGACTCCTCAAACATTTGCCTGCTTGCCTCCTCTTGCAGTGCTGTGTGTTGTAGTCCCAGGAAAGATGCCGGCCTTGCATGAGTAATCGCATACTTGATCGATGCATTAAGCCCTTGCCTGAACCTCTTCTGCTTCTTCTTGTCATCAGATACCTCATCACCACCGTAACGAGAGAGATTCATGAAGTTCCTGATGTAGGTGTTGACGTTATCATTTCCTTGCTTCAGGTTGAGAAAAGCCTCCTTCATCCTTTCCATAACAATCTCTGAGAGAAACTGCTCCTTGAACGCTCCAGTGAACCTTTCCCAAGTTGGCTGGAAACCAGTGCAGCTGCCTTCAAGTAGTTCTCCCACCAGAGAGCTGCATCTCCCTTGAGAAGGTGAGTAGCACACTTGACCCACTCTTGTTCCGGAACATCAGCAGTCTCGAGCAACCTTGAGATCCTCACGCAGCCAATCATCCGCGTCCAGAGGTCGGTCAGACACATCAAACTGACGAGGGTTGAACTTGAGGAAGCTCTTGATGTCTCCGCGCTTGGGAGGTGGAGGAAGTGGAGCAAACTCATTTCTTCTGACACTCTCCTCAAAGCGCTGCTGGTTCTCTTGCATAGCTGCCAAAGCATTAGCGATGTTTGACAGCGCGGAGCCCAGTTCCGGAGGTATGTCCTCATCAGTCCGGCGTGGTGGAGCCATCCTGTCATTGATATAAAACTCAAGTCAGTACTATAATGGAAGATGATAATAATCCAAAATAGTACCAAGATGGAATTAACCAAGATTTAAGGATACCATTACTGAGATGATATTAAAATATCAACAAAGTTCATAGCACCTAAAAGATATTAAGCATATCGCACACACGAACTGGGAGTGTGGTACACAAATATATCAAAGAAAATTTTTTCACAAATTTCGGCATTAGAATACCAATAGATGCGCAAAATTACTTAACGAATCAAGATTAGTGACTCTACCGATTCAATATACAAAAGCGAATGATAAAAGTAGTGGTATGGCGCGCGACTCCATCCCGCACTCAAATCATTACTCCGCACATGAATAAGTGGAACACATATCCTAACCCCTTCTTCTCACGACGAACCCTAAGATTGGTAACTACGGAAACGAACACCCCAACAAGATAGCGTCGGACACAAAGAGGAAGCTAGATTGCGTCGGTTTGCAAAAGCCTGTCGGTATGGAATGTACCAACAGTTGATAACCAAAGGCAGATAAGATAACAACTTGGATGCAACAGATAGACAAGGGATTACACACACACACACACACACACACACACACTATGGTACTACGGAAACCCAGAACACGTGAATCCTAGTTTGAATTTTGAGAAGAAGATTGAAAACGTTGCACTTCCTTACCAGAAAAGGGTGGGTGGGAGGTTAAGAAGAAAAGTGGAAGCAGTCCTACTCTCGCGTTTTTGTTTTTCCTTAATATACATAACTACCAAAATATTTTCTAGACTGACAACGACCGTTTGGCTGAAACCCTGAAGGTTGGGATGGCGCTGATACCAATTGTAACTACCTCGGTGAATTACGCTCCTAGATACAAGCCTGGATGAGTGGTAGTGGTTGAAATAGTACGGTGGGGCCCCAAAAGCCACTCACTGGTAGTCCTTTCAGACGTCCCAACCACTACCCTCTCAACGGGACCTGTACGGGCGGCGTAATCGGCAGGCGAAGGGATCAACTACGTACACAAGTGGGTATGTACGCAAGCCACCATACAAGAGTACATCAGAGCCATACCATCTAGAAAGAAAGGAAATATAGCAACGCCATACGGCAAGATTCAAATAACCTAGATAGATCTATAATTTAGGATACTTCCTCATACAACACACATCAGAGTATCATGCGGAAGCGGCAAACAAAATCCGAGTACGGATAAGAAGCAAATCGGCATAAGATGCCATAGAAATAAGCACATCCCAACTACAGGTCTCACGGATCCCCGTTCCCGGAATCTCTACACCGAACGATCGTTGCCCACATCTTCGGCTTCTTCCACCCAGTATCCGTCCTGCGAAGGTACCTGTCCATCTGAACCAATAATTTATCGTGTGAGACCCTAAGGGTACTCAGCAAGTCTTAATGCCTCTAAAGGGGACACAACCTGGGGTGACGCAATTGCAGCGAAAGATAAACCCTAGCAATTCTACAGATAAACGCTAACCATCCGCCTAACCAATGATAGACGGATGTCCGTGAATTAAGAACAACAGTTATAATGGTAATCTCATCAGATCCATCCTCCTCCTCGCTTACCAACGAGGAAGCGGACGAACAAACCCCCATCCGTTGGCAATTTTATTAACCATTCCATGAGTATTGCACTATTTACTAGTCAAATTACTTAGTCAGATTAAAGCGGTACTTTAGTTATGCTTGTCTATGATCGAGAAACTGTGCTCCAAGTCGTCCATATCCGCGGACACGGCTTTCAGAAAGTTTTACCCTGCAGGGGTGCACAAATAGCAACACACACTCGATCAACCTCGGAAAAACCAAATCAAAACCCAACGAGGCCTTCACGACAAAGCAATCACAGGATTCAGAAATATTTCAGGGGGCCACCCCATTGAGTAGACCCGCAACGAAGTAAGCTAGCTCCGAGACGGACTCAAGGTCTGCGACAATGGCTGTAAACGACTGGGAACCCCAAACGGGGCTTGTCGATACCGCGAAAACATTCCGCTTACCTAAACAGTACAGTGTGCTATACATCGCACAATCGTAAATAAAACGGTAAAGCATGGCATAAGTACAGGATCGTAAATAAAACCTCAAACTAGTTTGTGGCCCCAAGAAATAAGAATGAATCAAGCTCTGGCTCAGGGGGGTCCCATATACCTCCCGGATGTGGATAGCGCGATAAATCTTGGAACAGGAATCAAGTACTCGGGGTCTTACGGGACACAAGTGAGCAGGAAAAAACCAAATAGCAGATGTTGCTCACCGGTGCCACTTTCATTAGTTATCCCATCACTACTCAGGTTAAGTTGTTTAGGTACCTCATTATCCAACAGACTCTCACATACCCTACACATGTTTCTACGACTCGCATGGCTCAAACAACTCCTATAGTAGTGGCTCATGGGATGGAGGAACAAGCTTGGTGGGGTTTAAAAGTAAAGGCTATGCATACTTGGGATTCAATTTAATGCAATCGCGACTCAATGATGCAAGAATAAGATAGAGGCAATAGGTACTGTATGTATGCAAGCATGTGGAAGTGCTTGCCTGTTAACTCAGTTGAAGCGAGGGACGGATCTGGGTAGTGCTCCTGGTTCTCTGATATAACCCCTGCTCAGTGTCTCTCCGAGAAAAAAACAACAAACAAGGCCGACATGAATATAGAGCACAAGCATATGAATAAGATGCGTCAAGCAAACAATCATGCCATGATGAATGATGCACAATTTACATGGCAATAAGGTAGCATGGCATGGTGAGGTGTGGAGGACAAGTAGTAACATTTTTATGGGGTTTTGGGTCCCATTTTGTTGTCATAACACTTGCTGTACCCTATATTTTTATATGATGCATGCAGCAATTGAAGTCATGGATAGCATAAACAGAAAGGTCTCGTCGAGCTGATCATTTTAGACATATCATTTGCCAAATTTGGAATTATAAAACAAAAGTTATTGATTATTTAAATTCTAGTGGCAATTAGTGTAATTTAAATAAACTTGAAATTTTAATTGTGCAAAAGGCAATATGGATGGCATATTTGGAATCCTCTCATTTTCCTGATCTCAAAACATATATCATTTGCATTATTTGGTTTTATACATGAAAAGTTATTTAAATACTGGTTTGAATTTGAATTTGAATTATTTAAACTAGATTTTTAAAAACAGACAAAGCAGAATTGCTTTTTACACCCAGCTGCAGCGAGCCCCAGTCGCTGACAGATGGGCCAGGCAAACAGGGCCCACGCGTGCTGCCAAGCCTCTGCCACTATGGCCTTATCCAGCACAAGCGGCTGACAGGTGGGCCGGTGGGCTCGTGGGTCCACACGCCAGCGCCCGGGCAAAGAGGGACCGCGGGTTAAAATGCGGGGAGTTGGGGAGCCTTTTTGCAAAAGATCGCTGACGCTGACAGGTGGGAACCGAGGGACGGCGGGTTTAGGCGGAGAAAACTCGGGGTCCTAAATGCAAAAAGCCAAAATCTGTCGGGCGGCAGCGACGCAGCGCTCTGCCGGCGACAGCGATCGGCCGCCGTTTGATCGACGTTGGCGAGCGAACCACTGGGTGAATCGCATCGCGGCCAAAACGAAAAAGGTAGAGGGTTCATCGGTCTGCAACTTTGGTTTGGGATGTCTGCGCGAAGGAGGACCGTAGCGCGCGGGGCAGGGCTCTGAACCTGGCCAGATCTCCTGCTGCCGCAGCTGCTGTCGCCAGCACGCGACGCGCGGCGCGCGCGCAGAGCGCTCGACCGAATGCGAGGCGACGCGCACGGCGAGAGGGAGAGGGAGACGTTGTCTGGGGGAAAGAGGAGCTCACCAGCAGCTCGACGGCGCGGTTGGCGAGGCTCGGGGAGGTCCGGATCCGCCGGCGGGCTCGTGGCGAGAAGCGGCAGATCTCTCCGGCCACGACGACGGCGGGGCTGCGCCGGCGAGGTACGGCTGGGTCTTCGTGTCCTGGGCGAAGCAGAGGAAGCAGCGGAGTCTCCTGGGGCTCTGGGCTGCCCTGGCGCGCTCGGGATCGTAGGGAAAACAGAGGTGGTCGCCGCTAGGGTTTAGAAGGACGGGGGGGCATGGCTGAGCTGGGAAGGTAGGAAGGAGGGAGGAGGGTTCCTGGGGTGGACGGTGAGTGCCTGGGCGAGGCAGAGACGTGGGGGAGGATAAGATCGCAAGGTAAGCAGGAGGGTTGCGTGGGGAGGGGAAGCTGGCCAGGGTGGCGTCGGTGTCCCTTTTTCCCTTCCTCACGTGAGCCAGGGCAGGTAGCTGGTGGTTGAGCGGGTCCAGTGGGTTGGAGAGGGCTCGGGAGGCAGGTGTGAAGGGGGCCCCTAGGGCAGGGAGAGAAGAGAGGAAGAGGGCCGGCTCGGCTAGGGGTAGGTTCGGGTGGGGTAGCTAGGGCATGGTGACCATGTGGTATGCAAGATAGGTCTAGGGTGGATAGGAAAAGGGGTGCTTTGGGTTGAGATAGCAGGGTGGTAGTTTAGGTTTTGTTTAGGATGGGTATGGCATGGGTAGATTTTAGGGTTTTAGCTAAGAGAGGGGGGTAAGATAGAGGGAGTGACTTATA